>JAPYZH010000443.1:0-53977 GCA_030523085.1 Meteorus colon
TTTCACGTCAGCGAACACTGTCGGAGCAATGAAAAATCCTTTACTGCCAACTCTATCACCACCCGCAACAAGTTTTGCACCCTCTTGCTTTCCACTTTCAATCATTGAAAGTATCCTGTTCATTTGTTCCTCATCAACCTGTCATATCAAGCACAATGAAAAAAATTGATAGAATGTATTGATATGGAATTGTTATTTTAGAAATGACCAATCACGTTGAAACAAAAATTGATTGATCCCTTGTCGACAATTTGCAGAATATGAAACATCCTGTACCTGAGGTCCCTGTTCAAAAGCGAAGTTAAATGGATCACCCACAGTCCGTTTTTGAGCACGAATAGCACTTTTTTCAACGAATTCGTCATAGATATCATCTTCAACAAATGTTCTTGATCCGGCACAGCAACATTGACCCTGAAAAAAAATTCCAATTTTTATGTACGCCACTCCTAAATTCACTTCATAATATTCCTATTAGAATGTTACTTATACCCACCATGTTGAAGAATAATCCGAAATGTGCAGTTTCAACTACATGTTTCATGTCAACATCTTTGAAAATAATATTTGGTGATTTTCCACCGAGTTCAAGTGTGGTACGTTTTAAATTGCTCATTGCTGCACCTTGTTTCACGAGTTTACCAACTTCAGTCGAGCCAGTGAATGCAATTTTATCAACATCAGCACCAATATCACCAAAACCAGGTACAACGTTGACTACACCAGGTGGAAAACCAGCTTCTTTTGTTAATGACGCTAAATATAAAGCTGTGAGCGGTGTCTGTTCAGCTGGTTTCAATATAACAGTATTTCCTGTAACAATTTACAGACAATATTTTTAATCTCCATACGATGATTTTAATATGTACCAGGTCAGCATAAAGAGATAAAAGACGACTTATCTATACCTGTTGCTAACGCTGGCGCCAATTTCCATGCTGCCATAAACAATGGAAAATTCCACGGTATTATTTGCCCGCAGACACCGACAGGTTCGTGTCTTGTGTATGCCATATATTTTCCATCCATAGGAATAACTTTGCCATGATTTTTATCAGCCCATCCTGCATAATATCGCAATACTCCGGCACTTTGTGGAACGTCAAAACCATAAGCAGTAGAATAAGGTTTTCCATTATCGAGTGTTTCCAATGACTGAACAAAAAAATTCATGAAAACAATAGATTAGATTACATTTTATTTTGATGATCGTATCGGCGTTGAATGCGTCTCAGGAAGTATCAACAGATGAGAATATGATCTATCAGAAATAGCGAAATGTAATATGTAAATACCGCTAAATACGTCTGATCACGTTCAATCAAATCAGCCAATTTGTATAGCAATCGGCCTCTTTGCGATGCATCCATTTTCCGCCATTCGGATCCAAGTTTGAATGCTTTTCTCGCCGCTTTAACTGCATCGTTGATATCTTCCACTCCACCTCGTTGTACCTCTGTTATCACATCACCAGTACTTGGATTTACAGTATTAAATGTTCCTCCAGATCTTGATCGACACCATTCATTGTCAATAAATATCTAAAATGAAAGACACTGATCATTCAGATTAATATCCTCGGTAACAAGCCAACATTTTGAACGATCCATTTTGCAATCAAAGCCCAACTGTAGTAGCAATCAAAGTATTTAATAGCATCCAGAATAATTCAAAAATTATTTCCAAATCGTTTTGAACAGTACTTGTTAATCAGGGATACTCTGCCCTATCGATAGGATAAATAAAAATACATTCCATATCATGTTATATACATATTTTCGTATTCATATCTTTAAGATTATGTTTCATGAATGATTCAATATCCCACGGTTAGGATAAATCATCAGAAAAACCAACAATTGCCTTGCTGAAATTGGCATTGAGATGATGCCGGAAAATGTTAGGTTATGAACATTTTCTGGAACTTGAACGGAATTTTCCTATGACTATACAAATAATGATTGGGTAAATTATATACTTACTCCACTGTACATAATCGAGGGTTTTGTTTCAGGTAATGGAATTTTCGCTGTAGCGAAAGCTCTAGATGGCTGAATCAATTTTGTTAACCGTAACATTTTGGCTGATGTAAAGTGGTTGGATGTTTTATCAACAATATACAAGTCAGCCGGCCGGCTATTGTATATATTTAGATTCTATAAACCACGTGAGCATCGTCCGACTACAATTGATAACAGAATAACTCTCAGTTTTACAATTGTTATCTAATGAAATTAGTGGGAACCCACTTTACAATGCATTATCAATTTGGATTTCACTTTTTATGTTTGAGATATATTTATGAGAATAAATTTGGAAGACATAAGACTATTATTGGATTCTGAATAGAGAACTAAATAATTCGAATAATGCAATTCTATCTACAATTTATTTATCTATTTAAAAATTCTAAAAATTACCAAATGTCTGCTACAATCACACTCATATATATATTCGTTCTAAAAGTTAGAATATAAGGAAGGAAGTTAGAATAACTGGATTTTTCATGTAATTTCATAATTTATTTTATTGCTCATTGAATTCAAATTTTCATCACGAATTTCTTACATGAAGAATGAATCATTGATAATCGTTAGTTGTCAAGATGATTTCTAATGAATGAATATTTATGTTAACATCAAAATAACAATATTTTAGTTCCATGATTCATACATTTGAGTCTACCTTCAGTATTCTCTTGTGTGTTGAGAAACTCAATTAATATAACTGAATAAGAAACGACGGTTTGTAATATCATCCAAGCTTAACAACAGAGAGCACACAATTTAGTGATATTATTCATGCACTTATTCTCTATTTATATGGGGTCACATAAATCACTGTACTTTTCGCTTCGTCAATTTCCTATTTCTTGTTTGACTCATATGCGACATCATTGTGTACATGCCAGGCAAACAGAGGAATAGAAGATAAATCCTTAAAACTGTTGGAAAGTGAAAACCAAAATTCCAGCTATTAGGTAGAGATATTGTAAATTTGTTGGTTTCTTCAAAGTAAGGAATATTTCTCAAGACAATTATCCCCTCACATAGAAACCCTAGAGGATATAGTGGTATCCAAATTGTATATCTGAGCCATGTTAATAATGGAATCGAAAAATTAAGCAATTGTGTTATATAATATGGATAACGAAAAATTTCAATAAAACTCCAGATGAAAAAGACATAAAATACGATAGGTTTAGTTTGCATTCGTGGCTCGGCTTCGATCATACAAAATAGAATGAAAGCTCTGCCACTGACTTGAAGAAATGCTATAAAGGCATTCCCTTTTGTGTATCCAAATGCTGGATGCATTACTTCCAGAAATTGCAGCAGTTGGATAAATTTCATGGCATTACCAACGCTCTCATATGTGTCCTTCATAGAAGCTAGAATAATTTATTTCCCATTGAATAATAATTCCTTATTACATTGAATTGATGCGTACCTGGCCCTTCACGTGAATATCGTATCATCATTATTATCAAAATGTACATATAGCCAATGTATTGGAATAAGTTGTAGAGCACCAAATAAACTTTTTTCAAATCTTCTGGAATGTAATTCATATACAGAATTTAATCAATATTCAATTATTAAAAATCATCTTTCTACCTTTTCTATAGCCCATTTCTTCTTTATGAAGAACATCGTACGCTTGTGGATAATCTTCAAGAAGATCACGCGCTTCTAATTCTTCTCTATGAACATTAGGTGCAGAATTAACCTTTCTAAATATATTTTTTTTCTTATTCTCATGTTCATTGGATTTCTTATTAGATTGCGTTGGTTCAGTCTCATTAATCCATGGTGGATCATCGATATTAGATAATCGTGTCCACTTCACATTACTTTCTTTCTTCAAGACAATTTGTAACTGATCATCAATCACGTTGTATTCATTTTCCTGAAACCATTTATGCACAATAATCAAAACACAATCGGCAAACAATGTAAAATCTAGTTCAGCTTGCATGTTGATGATATAATGAAATTAATTTACCTTGTTGTTGGTTGATTCATAAAATTCCAAAATCATAAGAAGTTTTTCAGTATCAGAATCTTCATCGTCATTTTTAATAGTGAGTATGACCCGTTTATTTTCCAATCTTACAATGACGTCCTGAGTATGTGCAGTATGGAATGAATAAACGGAATTAAATACATATATGAATGGGTTATTCATTTATTCTTAAGCAAAGAACAAACCTTTGGATTGTCAACATTTATGTTGAGGTAAACTTCATTGTCTGTCTGGTGCCAATCAATAGTACGTTGAAGTTGTTCCGGCATTATGAATCCTCAATAGAAATTCTAACCACAAAATATTGTTGTTTATCTATATATATATATATATTTATTTAACATCTAAACAAGAAAATAAAGTATTAATTGAGCGTTTTCATTCCACTCGAAGTAATTCTTATCTTTACATACAAAAAAAAAATCAAAACATACCTCAACTTACATTTCCGATAACATAACCTGCATTATCGACTGAAAAATACGAGCATGATTCCGATCTTTGTTACCAACAGAACATTGTTGTAGTACTCAAAACTCCCGTTAGGCGAACTTAAATTCCATTGTTATTATTATCGTCATATTGGAAAAAAAGCGGGGCTACCTCGGCTCTTTTTTACAATAAAATTCTTTTATTACGATGCGAAAAATCGGGCTAGTTTTTAGGTTATGGGACGCCTGTGCACGTTACAAGATCATCATGAAACACGTTCAGATATATCATATATAGAACGACCCATGAAACATGAACTTGCAAAATTATATTGAAGAACAACAAACTAACATTTATATGTTATAAGGAAGATATTGAGTTTGTATTCCCTTCCCCCAATTCACCCCTTCAACATAAATATTTTACTCAAAGTACAATTAATCCAAGCATATAATATAGCTCATTGTGATGAGGAATTGAGTTCAAACTAAAGAGCAATTTAAATCTTTCGCCATTTTTACGTCTCGAAAAAGAGAGTTGAAGACGAAAACATATTTGCTGAAGAAAAAACTTCAGCAGCTATGCATTAAATATATACGTATATATAATTCCCAACGGTCATTCGACCGATGAAGTATTTTGTAGCTCTGTAAATGGGTTGTGAAACCGGGCCAGGGGAGAACTTTGAGATCCCGTGTGCGCAATATGAAGTTCGACGCCATTAAGAGCCTGCTTGAATGCGCGTCTTCCTTCTCTCAATTCAAGAACTATTTCAATTATTCCAAATACTCCAACTCCAATCTCAATCGCAGAATGATGCATATAAGCATCACCTGCAAAACTCTGATTGCAAAGTAGCATTTCAGATGATTTATTTCATAGTCAAAAGCCAATATATCAAACACTACTTAATAGAATTTAAAAAGGATTCGTTTTAAATCGTTTTGAATGCTACTTTGTAATCAAGCAACAGTCGTATTCTCATTATTATTAATATTAATATCATTATTTTTCTCACTTTCAGATCAACGAATTGAACAGAAGAATCAAAGACAAAGGAAACGAAATTTCATGTCGTTAAGAGTCTCTAAAAATTCCAACGGCTCATTTGTCTTTCATGATAAAATTTAATTCAATAATTGAAAATGTGTTGGAGCAGGGAAAGAAAAAATGGAAGATGAAAAAACAAATTTTAGGCCTGTAAAGAAAGTGCCTTCTGAGAAATCATCTGGCACACACTACAAGTGTGCGTTCGTTCTGAACAGCTGCCATATACATATAAATATATACATATATATGCCGGGTGTTTTGTGTTGATGATGGCCTGATGGGTGATGTGCCTACACACCGTAAAGTTTTCGTGACTGCAGAAATCATCTGACCTTGAGCGTGTCACTTCTATATTTCACGTCTATTTGAATACGTTCCAGAGCGATCTGAAACACTTTGATGTTTTTTTTCCAACTTTCAGAGAATTATTTGACCAATGTGAAACCATGGAGGAAGTTGCAGTAGTTTTTGATGTCCATGAATACACGAATTTTACAAAATAAATGATCCACAGTATTTGTTGATACAATCCTAACAAAATTCTGCACGAATATCTCGACATTACTGCGTTCTTCATGGTTAGAATAGTTGGATTCATCATATCCATGGGGAAAATTTATCTAACTAGAGATGAACACGTTAGCAGATAATAAAAAAATTGTAACGTGTTTTATCACCTGGTTGTCCCTGTGACTGATTATTAAATGTGAACTTGGGGCGTTGACTGCGTCAGAATTTATAAGGTGAGAAGATACACGAATGAATGATATTTATGAAAAATACTTTCTATAATTGATTTTTCCAAGATTAATTTTTCATATCATCATCATTAATTCCAGGCCAATGATAATTTATCGATAGAATGCAATGGATTGAAATTCTATTGAACATGATAATCAACAATATCATCAAATGCAACAACAGAAAATATTGTTGTGAGATTTATTGTTCATCTAACGAATATCCACTGTTTTGGTGGAGATAGAATTAAGTATATTTTGTTCAGTTGAATCATTGAGATTCTTTATCCATGTGATAATGCCATGTGCGACTGAGTTTCTACTTCCCAAATTTATATTGTCTCATTGCAATAACCATAACATAAAGAAAAAATGAGATGTATACGCAAATAAGATATTGAAATATGTTTCCAACATATGTGAAAGATTTTTTCTCATGTCTAACAGTTCTCTAGACTGTAAAAATAATTTTATCTTGAGAAAGTCATTTTTCAACATGGTGTGTCAACGTAAACACCCCATCTCCAAAGAGTAGAATTGAATTCCAATAACATATTGATATTCTTTATTTATTCCTCCCTCATGCATAACTATTTATATTTTCCATTTTAAAAACATCCAACATGATGTAGAAAATTGTAATAAACTCAAGTGCATTCCAGTTATATTCAATATCAATGAACGTATCATCAAGTAGAATTGAATTATAAATTCTACAATTTTATATTAACCAACCAACAAAAATCTAATGAATATTCATTAACAATAAATGATTGTATTTCAGGAAAAACTGTCAGAACGACGCGATTTTTCTTCTACCAAGATGAAAGTGCGACTTAGGTTTTACAATCTGAATTTGAATTGTGTTTTAGCAACACCCATGACATCAAGACGATGGAGATAGATGTGTGAATAAGGTACCAAAAAATATGAGAAACAAATGCACAATGTATTTCTTTCTATTTTCCTGTATTTTTACTGTATATTTTTATCCAGGATCTGCCACATCACAATACGGTTCGAATGGAAAGTATAAAAGTAAAGGAGGTTCGCATCCTCATCCACCATCACCACATTCTCCAATGCGATTATTGGTATAGTGTCTTCGGGTTTCACGTGTATCCCTGCGGGTTGTATCCCGCGGTACCTCAGAACTTCAGATGAAGAAGAAGAATAAGAAAAAGAGAGTAAAACCTTAGGTATAGAGAGGCGTTTCAGGTAAGCTTGGTATATATTCGGTACGCACAAGTCCAGGTATGCCAGGTGGTACGGTTTCCGTTTTTTTCTTCCTCCCTCTTGCCACTCTTTTTCACTCTACATGTATTATATCTAACTCTCTTTCTCATTCTCTCTTTTTATTTTTTTTATTCACTTAGGTTGTTGGATGTATATACGATGCGATACTGCGTCTCACAGCTGTTTCCCCACTTTATAACACACAGGCCCTCGCACCCTCATTGTCAACTGAGCGCTTGTGCCATGCAGCTATCATGGTATACAGAGAATTATTTCGGGTTTTTTTTTTCTTTCATCAATTTACTTTATGAATGTTTGATAAGTCTGTTATGAAAGAAATTGTTGCATCACGTCACAATTTAGATTGAGGACTGATTTATATTTTGGATGAATGATTGATGCTATCTGAAGGTTTATTTTTTTTTTATGTTATAGGAATCGTATGAGATCTGTAAAGAACAAATTTTATAATGTGTTGGATGGAAGAATTAATCACGTCAACACTTTAGATAAAAGAGATTTGGTGTTCGTGATGATGATTCAATTATTTCTAAAGTTTATCATCATAAACTTATGCAGATATGTTTCAATATCTCTCACTGCATTCTAAGATTTCTACTCTTTCAAGTAGAGAATTACATTTGATGATTAAATCTCTGGTGGATTGAGAGAATGCAGGTGATGATTTAGTTCTAATCAGTCCTTGAATAATGATAAATCACGAATTTGACTAAGTGCGATTTGTGTCTGTAATTCGAGCAGCTTTATTAATAGTTATTGATATAATATCTATTCCTATATTCTGTTTTGTTCTTCGAGGATTATTTCTATCAAATTTATAAATCGGTTAAGAATGTTCTGAATATTAAAGTCGACTCGATTTGAATAACAATAATAAGATTGAATTCAATAGATAGGAATATTAATTTGGCTGCTGACAATTCTGAAAAATAATTCACAATTTATGAGAACTGATGAAGAACTATAGTTTCAATATTCGATGTTATATAGTGGGTAATAAAATATGATTATGATTCTCAAAGATGCTGGAGTACATTACGATGGATCCATAAAAGATTTCTCCTCCAACATCAGAATGATCCTAGAAATTGAACTAGTTTTCGTAATTTTCGTTTACAAACTGGCTGGTGAATGACACATAAATGGAGACTTTAGATGTTCCTTTTGTTTCCAGGTTTAAAATTTCGACAATAAATTATCTCAGAGCATCTAAAACCATAAATGTCATGAAACTACAATCACGAACACGTAAAAGGAGAGCAATAATGTTTCCAACGTAACAAAAGTCCAATATCCAATAAACATTTCGCAAATGAATGAACTTGAGTGTGAAACATGATACATCTGGACAAGTCTTTTCGTTCATTCAAATAGATGAGTGACTATATAGAAAGTATTATTTTTCATTCGAAAAATAATGTTCATACAATAATCATAGGAACATATGTGAGTATTAAATAATATATAGAAATCAAGGAAAACAGAAAAGGAAGCTGACAAAACGACAAGGTAAAATAGAGAAAATAGACATCCAGACAAGCAATGAAATGTACCCAAGTTTAATATCTAGATAGTTTAATTGAGGTATTTGTGATATTTATAATTAAGTTTATAACTTGATTGAATAGCTATTGGGAAACTATATATCTTCTTCACCTCTCAGTGATATAGAAAGTAATAAAATATAATTGAACGTCTTGACTAGAGAATATTCATATACATGACAACACGAAATGGACGACAATATCCTAACTACTACAAATGTTTGGTTGATAACTAATTAAAGCATTCTTTGAACACACTTGACCTTATCATTCTATTCAGATTAAAATATTATACATTTATCGAAAGTATTCAATGAAGAAAACACTCTTGGAAAAATTTTCCCATTCATGTTAATTCATATATCAATTTAGAAAGCAAAAAAAACATTTTCAACTAGATCTCAATAGCATCAACCATTAATGTAACGTCTTATCACACAGCTTGATACCAATTAATATGAATACTTTCATAACGCAATCAATAACGAACAGTTGAATAGGGTGAAGTAATAATTTTTCTTTATTTCACATATTTCAAGTACATAAATGACAATTCCAAACATAAAACCACTCATTAAATATCAATTAATTACAGAACCCCTATAAACTAAATTCGTCAATAAATATCTAGAATAACAATCTAACATTTCATTTTAAGTAGACTAATTGACTGTTATCTAAAACGATAAAAATTAAGTTACAAAAATTTTTTTCCCACTTCTGTTATTTGTGAGGAAATGATTTTTAAAAATGTCGGAACAGAAAGGTAGAATTGGGGTGGCTCGGTTCACACAACACGAGCTAAGGACCCAAAGTCATATGTATGTGCATGTAGATATGTGAACTGATGTAAATGTATATGTATATTGATCCTGATCGAGTGAATGGGAGTATACACAGCTGGTGCCGAGTGTTGTGGAGCCCCAGTGCTGCGACACGCATCTGCTGCAATTTTCTCTCTTCATACCATTTGTCTTGTAATCGGTGTCGAACGCACGGTGCTGTAATCGACTGGGGACTTTCTCTCTCGAATGGGCCATACATATACGTAAACACATAAACATATACACATATAAATGTATACTTGAACCAATTGTATATACCGCAGTTTTGGCACGAAGCACATTATAGAAGGAAAAGTGTGGGATTATTTTTATGATCTGTACTTTGTATTTATTTATTTATATTTATTGTTATTTTGATTATTTAATTTTGGGTCGTGGAAACAATTTTAAATTATTTCGTATTACTATTCACCACCACACTCCTGTTATGTCATTAATTTTCAAATTGGTAAATATATAACGGGATTTATATAACACAAAAAAATTGAGAAAGGGAATACTTTTCTTTTTTATTACACTTAGAATGATACATTTTTTTGATTTATGGTAATTTTAAGTTTGGAACAATGTGAACTTCGAAATGGTTTTCAACCAGAATTTCATTCCATTTTATAATCCAGTTGTTTTTGTCATTACTTTTTTGCGTTTCTTGTCTTTTATTGTCTTTTTTTTTATTCTGTTTTTGTTCATTCGCATGCAGTGGCAGTAGTGAGTGAGTGGCGAGTAGTGTTTCGTAAAGCAACGACAATGGTTGCAACGATATAACCGGTTGCAAGCGTTAAAAATGCAACAACCGATTCTCAATGATCTTGCTTGATTATGCTTAGTCAGAAACAGCTGCTAATATATATATATATGCATGTAACGACGAAAAAATTCTTTCTGGTAATAACTTTAATTCTTTTTCACAGGAACAATGAAACGCTTGAAGTTCAATAAATAACACCTGGATGTGTGAGAAGTAGATACTCATTTGGATGCTGGATCAAAACTGGAGATGAACTATAACAAAATTTACCAAACGAGGCTGAAGATAATTGTTATTCTCTTTTTATATTCTACATTGTCATGATATGGTCGAGATCAGTTTTATGGCACATTGTTTCTTCAATTGTTTATATTATTGTATCAGTTAGACTAATTGTTATTGCTCACTTTCTCTTATAGACCCTATTGTAAAATGATTTTATCGTATCTGAAGCTTTTCAGAATGTGGTCTTAATCTGTCATGATATTGAGTATCTCTACAGCAACAATAAAAGGAAGACATTTTTGGTTTTAGTACATGCAATTAATGTTAAACTGCCAATGGAGCAATAACTAAAACTGGATAATTGTTTAATGCATCAGACTGGGTATATTTATTCTACGAAATTTGAGAGGAGATGGCTAGAGGTAGTTCGCAGGTGAGCTGCATAGATACAACTTGGTATATATATATATTCATCAGCAGCCTTGGGAATGTTTCAGTCTGAAGAATCCTTCAGAATACGATCCAGAAAGAAAATTGGCCGTTATATGCCAGTCCGAGGCCCATGATGATCCCAAGGATTGGACCTGAACTCGCTAAAAATTTTACCTGAGTATCTTTACATATATTAGTCAAAAGGATAAATAAGGAGAAGACCGACCGATGCACAGGATATTCGGTTGCAGATGGAACGACCAATTTTTCCTCAAATATTTCATTTTATTTGACTGACTTTGTAAGTATGTGTATGAATATACCTTTCACAGATTTGTATTGTAGAAATAGTTTGAGGTATATTTTTTTCACCTTTTTTTTTCTCTGTTGACTTTGAACTTTTTATATTGAAGATTATTCAAGGTTCAATTTCTCTGGAAATATTTTTAAATATGGCTTCATATCTGTGAAGAAGAAAAAATATTTATTTATTGATTTATAGTGATTTGATTTTATCACACATTGATTGAAGAGTGAAAGTTTTTGGTTCTAAGTGTGTTTACAATTTTGATTTGTAAACCACAGTGAACAATCTGCGATTTGCATTGAGTCTGAAAAAGAAGTTTGATTGATAATTTAATGATAGTTTACGTTTTGATATGATTTTTGAATTGAGAATATTTTGTTCCAGGATCTATAGAATATTTTTGTTGAATTTTACCTTTGAATTTTGCAGATGTATGTTCGCTGATATTCGATGAAATCGCATGATGGTTGGAGTATAAAAGTGGGCAGGTGTTCGTGGAATTCTCCAATCCTATACAACCAACATAGTCCCATTTTATTTTTTTCCCCCTGTCTGTATAGTTATATGAACATGAACGTTATTTTCTACAATATTCTAACGGAGTTTGAATGGATATATAGATCAGGATAGCAAAGTAGTTCTGCATGAAAAATTGAAAATGCAGAGGAATTTTTCTTCATTAATATTGTTCGAGGTAAAACTTTGAAATTTTCTTATTTGCAATTAGCAGCATGTGGCCGTGGCGAGTAATTTGCTATGGCTTTATTCGTATAAAATATGACAAGGATCAAGCGAGGAAAATTCTGTTGATGTCTATAGATATATTGAAGCTTAAATTCTGTAAAATGAAATGGTTATAGAGATCTAAATGGATTCAGACTCGTCCTAAAACTTCTGGAATGGTCAGTAAACTCGTGGCATTCAATGTTCACCGTCACGAATGTTTTATTATAAATAATCTTAATATTATTCTCAATACCATTACAAATTTCATTTCAAATAGATGAATTCATGTACAATATTCATTTACTGTTGAAAAAGACTTGGGCATGAACTTTGCAGTTCATTCAATTATAATTTCATTTCTAAGATAAGTTGAATAGAAGGTTATAAAACCAAAGCAGGATATTCTCTCAGATATATCATACTGCATTTTTGTTCCACAGGACAAAAAAATGCTGCAGTCTGGACACTTTTTCCGTCCTTGGACATAATTTTTGGAATATACCTAAGAATATATTAACAATGTTGGTGCTAAAGCAGTCAAATCTGGATGGAGTCTGAAGTGTGGACAGTGACCATGAATCGAATTCTATATTGATCTGGACCGTGTAGAAAAAGTTATGTATATGTTAATAATCCAGGTTTTATAGTTCTTAGTAAAATAATTCATAATGAAATACTCTCAAAAACAACAACTCAACACCGGATGAATATAACCATTCAAACATCTCTCAAACTTTAATTAGAAGAATAAAAAAAGATTGAGATTGCACAAAGATCATGTCCCTTTTAGTAAACACTTTAAACAAAGTAGATGCGAAATCAATCAATTACGTTTAATTTCAATCTATCCATCACTTACCAAAGTATCGAGACTGCCAATATGTAAAAACTTGATTCCCAACAAAAGTATACCCAAAGTTTTCAACATTCGTCGACCTTCAGGAGCTCGGCTAGAATCTTTCGAAACTCTCCCTGGAGATTCCCACCACTTGTTCTGAAAAAAAAAGAGGAAACTAAAGGAAAGAGCGAAGAAAAAAATAAAAGAGTATTCATTCCTTCGACCCCGAAACCTGAACAATGCACCTTCAATCGATTTTTTCATATTCTACTTCATCTCGTGGCATCATAATTATGATTAAATCATTTCCTTGCAGCCCCATTCTCCAACTGCCCCATCAAACAATCATCTCAAAACCATCACCAATAATAATCCAACAAAAAAAGAAAGAATAAAAAATGCGCATACATCAATGCATGAATTAATGCATTAGTATTCTGCCATCGATACAATAGTTTGAAAAGCCACCCACATCGTGTTGATGTTAACCGCAGGGTATGCAGAACAATGTTTTCCTCTATATAAAACCAACCATACCTACTATTGGTATTGTTTTCTAGAGCATTCCATACTCATATGCTAGCAAGCTTGCGCTAGTGAAAATTTGGTAAAAGCGCGTATGATAAGAGCGAGCACAAGTGAGAGGAGAAACAAATAAAAGCATACGAAGAGATGAATAAAAAAGAAAGATAGAAAATAAGAATGAGGTGTTAGGTGGGGCGGATTGTAGGGGAAGGGTGAAACGTGAAGAAGTTTAAATGTGCAAGAGCGGGTGTGCGCGTGTCCAGACACGTTACCAGTGGCGCTAGCGTTTCTCGTTCATATATACACGTACATATAAAACAGCTATATACATATATGCATATAATATATAGCTACTGCGTTGGTCTGCGCTCAACGGTGTTCGCTTTGAGCTTTGATCGCGCATTTTATGGTGGGGAAGGGTAGCTCTACCCGCTTGCATCACGTGACCATTGTTCGTAGCCAATCAAAGCGTCGGAGAACCGGCGTCTGGCACATGGCGGAGTTGCCGGCTGTGCTCGGCTGTTCGGTAGTGTTCATCGCAGACGCAGCAAGACGCAGTTCGTCTGGTTCGTCGCAGTCAGTCGCAGTGGCAGTCAAGTAAGAGGGTAGTCGTTCACGCGTCGTCAAGTCTTAAACACAAAAAAAATATTACTATATTAAAACGAAAAATATATATATATAAAAATATATATACATATAAAAACAGTAATAAAGGAGTTAAAATTAAATAACACAATAAATAATCACAAAGAAGCGGAAAAAGAATTTAATAACGAAATTTTACCGGTTTTTATTACTCTCGTGGCGAAATAAATATTTTAAAGGAGACGTAAAAAAAAAAAACTAATCCATAAAAATAATACAAAAAGTTGTTTCTTTTCATTCTTCTACTTTGAATTTCCGGCTTTTTTTTTCTCTCAACGACTAAATATTGTTACAACAAATAATACAATTATTTTATTCTCATCAAACTTGTTTTGAATGAGATACTGCGAGAGAAAAAAACGTTTGACTAATTGAAAGAGAAATTGGATTGAATTCCATTGGAATAGAGGAGGCGAGGAAGGAAGAAAGCCAGAGCAGAAAGGAGAAAAGATAGTGGAAGTTACGAGAATATAGGAGAAGATTTTGTTTCACGTTGCAGTTTTAATTGTGTTGTATACGAATTTTCACGTGAAATATCCGTAAATATTCGTCAATCATATTGCAGCTCTCTCGTGATTTACACTGTGAGTGAGAAAATATAAATCTTTTTTAGAACATAAAATTGCGGCGAACATAAAAAAGGCCAAGCAAACACACACACACACAACACACAACATACTACTAACATTGATATATACAGATATATGTATATTGAAACAAAGAGAAAAGGTTACTGAACTTGGTTGAAACCGTTGAAAGGAAATAACGAACGAAATTCACGACCTTCGCTTTGCCCACAAAGGAAATTGACGACGAGAATTTGTGGCGAAAAATCGTGTATTTGTGTGTATTGAGCTGAAGAGATAAGCAAACACCAAGTGAACGCAGAGTAACGAAGAATAAATTGTATCAACAGTATAACATTCACTTGGAATAATCTTCAACATCAATTACGAAGAGAGAAAAGAAAAGGAGAATAATAATAATAGAAGGAACACGACGAATTAACTAGTTGGGAGTTTCTAATTTATTTTTGTACAGAGCTCTATCTTCATCCAATCATTTTTTCTACGCCCGTTGCATTTAATAGAAGATCATAAAAGCACGATTTTTGTCAGTAATAATTGATAGAGAACAACAACAACAACAAAAACATAATAAACAGAGAGATCTTTGTTACGCATTTAACGTAGTGTAACACCATCACCATAGGAAAGATAAAAGTAATTTTTACGTGTCCGAAGAGGAAGATAAAAGAGTAAATAAGTGTGATCAAATCGCTAAATCGCTTATCAATATATTCAATCGATCAAGTGTTTTGAGAGTAATCGTGATTGTAATTGTCGTTTGCGTAATTCTGTAAGCGCAATTTCATATTGAGTATATAAAAGAAAAAGGAAAAAAAGGTGAAGATGCCGACAAGTTTATTCAGCGACATGGATCGTGGCGTGAGCGCTGGTGGCGCTGGTTCACTTGAAGAACAACGTGCCCTGCAGTTGGCTTTTGAATTATCAATGTTGAGTCTTGAGGGTACACAAGGTTGTCCGGGTAATGGTAACAATGGACCTGGTAATAATAATAGTAATGATCCAAGTGATCCATTGCAATCAACGCCATCAAGCGTTTTTGAAGAGGCGCGATCTAAGAAGAGCCAGAATATGACTGAGTGCGTTCCAGTTCCGAGCAGCGAGCACGTGGCTGAGATCGTTGGTCGTCAAGGTGAGTCATTCTATTAATTTATATTTATATATATAAATATTATATATTACAACATATTTCAATTGTTTTAATTACCGTGAAAAATGTTTTGAATTGTAGTGGAAATATTTTTATTTCTACTGTTTGTTGGATCATTTTCTTTTGTCTGTTGGAATTTTTTATTTATCTCCTATAGGAAATTATGAATAATTGTTGAGGTGGGTTTTCATGAAAAAAAGAAAATTGAACTATCGATGTTGGTTATTGCAGTTATATTGATTGTTTCTGATGGATATTACTAATATGGCAAGAAGATTTGAATGGAGATGAGTGAATTTATAATTAAATGTTTACTCCAGAATTATTTGATTGTTGGATATTTTTAGATATGATAATATCGATAGTAATTGTTATCATGTCATTCAACATGAGATTCATTTAGAGAGGATATTGGACAGATGAAATAGTTGAAAGCATTTCCTCAATTTTAGATTTGTTTGGGCAATAGATTTTGTTATTAAATGTTATTTTTAGATGATTTGTTTATTTCTATGTTCATTAGTGATGTTTAGAAAATATTATTCAATTATTTGATGATGAAAGAGTTATTCACACAATTACTTACTAGTTTGTTTCAATTTCTAGTAATTTTAATAGTTCCCCTAATATTATTGAATTTAATCGCATTCATTTCCCCTATTTTGTTACTGATGAAATATTGAATGGATAAAAATGAACAAATATCCCATTAAATATTTTTTCTGCGCATAATAAAATCCATTTTCATATTTTTATTTCATCAAATATAATTTAAGCATTCAACAAAATGATAAAGTAGACAATTTTTCATTTACCTGAAAATAATTAGAAATAATTTGTTATGTTTTTCCATGAAATGATTGAGAAAATACTTTTTTACATGCTCACAATATTGCACGAACTTATCTACAAAATGAAAGAAAAAAAAAAGAATATGAATGAATGATAATCCTAAGCAATGTTATAATGAACAACATTTACCTTAAAATCATTTAATCACACGATATTTTCTCATGATAAGATAAATACTTTTCAGTATGTATGCATGATATAAAATGTGTTATTAAATAGCACAAAACAGCTGTACAAACATTTTTCAAGCTGTTACTTTCAGCAATCTACTTCTATATATCATAAACAACATACTAACCTTAGAATCAAATATTTCTAATATAAAAAAAAATTGTTATATAGAAAGAGAAAAAAAAACAATGAAAAATAAACTTTCCGATATATCTCAATAATTCAATTTATTCACAAAATTATATTAACATCAATCGATAATTGTTTTCATGGTAAATTCTTGTTGAATAATAATGTACAGAGCGAGTACTTTAGTCCAAGATATACCACTAATCGAATCACAATTACGATATACAAAATATTTTACATCACTAGTGTATGTGTGCTGTGTAATTTAATGGAAACATGTAACAAGGATTCAAAATGTTTTACGATGCTCGTCCTTTTGCACGCGAAATTTTGTTAACGAGTTATAAATTCGTCGCGCGGCCTCACTCGTTATATTGGTGTAGGTCATGAAATGTGTGTGGAAAGAGAGAGAGAGAGAGAAAAGTAATGTGCACACGTATATGTTAGTGTATGTGTGTGTGCGTTGCATGTATGGATAGTATAGGTCGGGGTTTCTATATTCTCTTGCTTCTACATTACGCAGTTTACTGTGTATCAAATTATTATTACAAAAAGATGGAAGGGGGATAAAATAAAAAGAGAAACTTTTTTTTTTTCATCGTTATAAGAGTTTCGTGATCAATAAATTGATTTGTATATTCAACTTTTTATTCACACAGTAAATGCGATGATGTGAAAAGAAATATTTCTCTCGTGCTGATATAACAAAGACACGTTCAAACTTGTCGTAAAGTGGTTGGATATGTGTAATAGGTATATTCTTCGATTTCGAAAGATAATTTCTCTTTGGAGATATATAATTTCACCGGTATATGTAACCTTGAGAGGTAATACTGCGAATATGTACATATATATATATATATATTAAGCCGGGTCATTCTTCTTTTTAACCCACGAAATTCGTCACCATGAAATTTTGTGTGTTGTAAAGTGAGGGGAGCTCTCGAATAACCGCGCCACCGTTTATATGTATATGTGAACGACCGTGATCGGCTTGTTGCCTTTGTTCCTACTCCTTTATTCAACCATTTATCATCATATATATATATATATATATATTCTTTTTTTTGTTGAATAAAACAAAAATATTACGTGATCTAATAATTATTTCTATATAATTGATATCAATTCTTGAATGCTTTATCTTGTACTTATGAATTGATTGAATTGTTGATTTTATTTATATTTCGTTTTATTTTTATTTTTTATTGCATCGTGAAAAATGATTTTGACATTGTAATTTAATTATTTATTGAATTGATTATTTGAATTATTTTTGTGATGAAGAATTATGAGATTGATGATTTGTTTGTGAAGGGAAATGAATATTTATTAATTGGTATTGTAAATATTTTATGTTTGAATAATTTTTCTCAGTGAAGTAATGAAATTGTAGAATTTTTTTCTTTTCTGTAGTATCATTTTTATTCTGCTTATTTTTTTTAGTTGTAGATATTTATTCGAAGTATAATAGTTTTTGGGAAACAAAACGCAAACCGTTAGGTCATCACATGCCACACAGAGAGAGTTACCTGCTTAATATATATATGTATATATCCTCCTTTATTTTTATTCAAACTATTCTTTTCACTGCCAATCTCTTACTCATTCTCATGCGGTTTAGAGGACGCTATTAAATTAAAATATATAAAACTAACCGAATATCTAACACCACGATAACCATCATCGTTACAAGAATACAAATATATATTTAACGAAAAATGAATATTACAATGAAGGACAAACGTTTATTATCATCATTTCTTATCTTATTTTTGTCTTTTTCCTCTTTTCTTATAAATATGAAACTAATTTTTATTGTTTAATCTATGAATTTATTTATCCAGGAAGTGAAAATAAATTTATGTTGCAAAAGTATTACATGATACAGATAAATAAATAAATACAAATAAATTTCTGTATTTAAAATTTGAAATTGGAAGTTGAAATAGAGTTTTGTTATGTGTGTTTGTGTGTCCCAGTGGCCTCCAGAAATTACCGGTTCTTCTGTATACTGTATAACATCATTCTTTCAACCAAGCGACCAAGATTTATTTATTATTATATATCTTTCTTGAGTCGCGGTATTATTTCCGCTTGCTCAGGCAGAATAAGAAGAATGAAAAAGAAAAGAGAGAGGTGTAGAAAAAAAAAATTACACACAAAGTGCGTGACTGTAGTGTAAGTGATTCTCTTTTTCTTTTTTTTTTTTTTTTTTTGTAATGTGTGTAAGTGTTGTATACACATGTAGATATCGAGTAATCTAATGCTTGGGGAAGCGAATAGTTAATTTGAGTTTGTGTGTTTGTGTTATACGTGATTTGACGCTAGATAGAGATTGGGAAAAAGTAAGAGTGGGAATATAGCGAGAAGCAGAATCGATTACGCGTGCCATTGACCAATTCCATATCGTTTATCTTCCTCATTTCTTCTTTCTTTTTTTTATTTTATTACTTCTCTTTTTATTTTTTTATTTTTTTTTTTTTCTATTTGGTGACACTTCCTCCAACGCAAATTTAGTCACAATCATCGCGCTCGCTACATACTAATCATTTAATGTCGACATATGTGTAAGTCTGTATAATTCTCTAACGGTACAATAGACGAAATTGTATAAATGGAAAATTACAAAAATGTTACAGTGGATTATTGTGATGTGTTTTTTATGAAATTGAAATATTTGAGAAATTATATTTTTCATGTGTTCCTTTTTCTTTTTTTAGTTTATTTATTGGTGAAGAGTATTTTTAGGTAGAATAAAGTTGAGTAGTATTGAACGATGTTATAATTTGAAATGTTTGATGTAGAAATTGGTGTATGAGATATTTTTGTATAGGAAAGAAGAATGAAAAGTAGATTTTGTCGTTTGGATATGGTCGATGAATGGGTCATATGATGTCGACAATTTTGCACAGATGGTAGAAATAAATGATAAAAGAGGGAATGATGACGTTGGGTTTTTTAGAGAGGTGGAAATTCAGGTGGGGTTGTATTGCCAGATGAGAGATTAGAAACTCATTTTAATATTTTTGTTGAAGTGAATATATATTTTTTTCTACGAATTTTTTTACTTTTAATTTTTTGATATTTATTTTTGAGGTGTTGGTTTTAGTGGAAAATTTTTTAGTTTATTTAGGGGGAATTTAGTTGGATATTTTATGATTGATGTTGATGGTATTTGTGGAAATATCATTTTTATGGATTTTAGTTTTACAGTTTTTACTTTGATAATAATTATGAAACAGTTTAGAAGTTGAATATTGGAAATTGAATTGATATTAATGAAGAGATTAATGTGAATAAATAATTTAGTTGTATAGATAGGGAAGATGTAATTAATAAATTAACGTTACTATTTATATTTCAATCGTTTATGATAAATTGGATTGCAGAATGAGCGATAAATATTTCATCGTTTTCTTATTATTTCATTTCTTTTTCTTCGGATGATTTAATCGTTGCGTTCAGTGAGACACTAACTTAATACAATCCTGATTGATAAAACTAGTTCCAGGTAGTTTTTTTTATCATCAGACAAAATATTGGAAATAAATTTCAAATTGTGATGCAATATTTCTCAAAGTTATATTTATTCAAACTAAAAATACTTTGATGTAGGTTATCAATGAATTTTTAGGAGGAAAAAATCATTTTTAAAACCAAAATATTTCACTGAATTATCACATCTTATCAGTTAGTGAAGACTCAAAATTTATCAGTATTTTGAAAATTTAAAGAAATAACTGAATCAATATTCATTAAATATCGTACAATCATTACTGTCAAATCAGTAAATTAAACATTGATGCCAATATTATTCCCACACTTAAAAATACACCAGTACAACTATGAATAATAAGTAACAATTTTTTTTGTCTTTATTTCAATCGGGCCCTCCACTTTATGCAAAGAATACAGTCCTGTTTGATATAACAATCTTAAAATATATTCATACGTACATATAAATCGATCAAACCGACCTCGAACTCTGTGAGAATAAAAAAATTTCAGTTTTAATTCTGTATCATGATATGTGTTGTTAAACAGTATATGAAAATCCAACTCGTAAAATCCACACAGAGATTAAATATTTTTATTTGTCTTGTTCTTTTCACTCTTCTGGTTTTTGTTTCTTTTTTTTTTTTGTCCTCCCATTCTTTTCTCGTTTCAATTCTTATAATAAATCCACCAAGGGTTGAAATATGGCAGGAATGAATTTACTTTCACGTTCTCACAGGCCACATTTTCATTATTATATATGTATATATCCTTGTATATGTATTTTATTCTCCATGCATGTGTACCTACGTGAAATGCATTGTGTGTGCTTTTCATGATTAAACCTATAAGAGGTTGGAGAACCAGTTTGACGTTATCTGAGTATGAATCATCGTGTCATGGTGTCGCACTAGGTATGCGATTGAGTTTTATGTTATTGTGTTGCTTGTAACTTGTTTCACAATTATTTCCGTTTATCAATGAATATTTGTATTGACATATTCTATAATTTGTCAATAATTGAACATATTTATTCTGCGTTATCAATGACATATATATTGGTAAAATTAATTTTAGATAAAACTACAAAATATCATTAGAGTATAATTTAATAACGATTGAACACGAAAAAAAAAAAGAAGGAAAGAATTATTCACATTTATTTTGGGTTTATTTGAAAAATTAATTTGATTGTGGATATAAAATCCGAATCATCGATTAATGCCTTTTTTTTTTAACTTTAAACAACACACACGCGCACTCACGAGTTATCGATTAGTTGCGGTCTCTCTACTCGGTTTTATAGATTTAACCAACCTACTAATAGAAAAAGAGAGAAAGAAAAATAGAGACATTGTGCAACTGAGAGAGTGCCCTTGAACACAGTTAAGTGAAAAGAGTGGATGAAGAAGTTATGAGAATATTCTTATTTTCATATCAGTAATGATATTTGTTTATTTGAATTATTTTAATGGTCAATATATATTTTTGAAATATTTATTTGTAAGTTTATATTGATATGAAGAATGAAAGTGTTCAAACATTGATTTTAATATTATTATATTATATGCGATACATTTTTCGTTGGAAATGATACAGCCACACCAATACATTACATCAGACGAAACACGTTCGAACTCGTTTGCGTTGTATTTACTTGCCACGTGGCGAATCGACAACCACGACTCGTGCGAATGCTGATGGTGTTGGACTCTTTCGCACACTATTATACACATAAAAGAGTTTTTATACATATATATTTTATGTAATATTATATTATAACTTTATCTACGTCATTTATATACTCGCTTTACAAGTTCAGAATTAGTTTCAATGTGCATTCATATCAATTTTTAGAACACTAAAATTCCTAACTACGTCATGCTCAACTATACAGATAAATGTTATATAGGAATGTCATGAGTATACAGGTCGCTTTGGAATATATACGATGAAAATATTATCGTTAATCGATAATGGACAGTTTTGTCATGTTGAAATATTTTTCAAGTGTATCAGTTGAAATATTTACATTTTACATGGAAAAATTCAAAGATTTTGAAGTTGGGAAACAAAAATTTTAGTGTTTGAACAATGTGGTGATTAGAAATTAATTTTTTTTATATGTATAATTGATTTTTTTATATATATGTGATTTAAAGTGAAAGTTTTATCATGATAATTTTGTGTGATAGGTGAAAAATAATTATTGAAGTTATTTTTTGCGAGAGGTCTTTTGTTTCGTACGTTGTCAATGTAACAGAATCTAATGAGTTAGATACGCCATTCTATTATGAGGATGTGCCTAGTTGGTGGACATATTTTGTCGCGTGTGTATGTGTGCGTTTATTATGTGCCTGATCGCACTCGCTTTTTCTCTCTATGATGCTTAAACATATCTGCTAGTGGCGTATATTTCTCTCACTTGGTCTTTTTCTGGTCAATATCGTTGTCATGCTTCCTCCCCACGTCTGGTGGTGGACCGGAAGTTGTAATGAGCGCCTCTGTCGCCAGACAGTGCGACTCTATAATCTCTTTCTCGGTTCTTCCAACTTTGTTTCTTCTTCTGATGTATACAATAGTTGGTTATTATTTTATTATTTTTTTTTTCTTGATGTTAGAGTTGATGTTATAGAAGTTTTCTTTTTTGTATATTTCTTTCGATAGAACGAGTTTATTGACGTCAGGATTCCATTGGAGGTTGTCATGATGAATTTTATAAATTTTTCTATGAGATGTGGGAGCGTGGAATTTTTTTTTTGTGTAGTTGATAATGTGGGGTTTTTTAGGGTGATATTGTTGACGAAGGGTTGAAGATAGGGTGGTAGATGTGAAGACGAAAAATTTGACGGATTTTGTGATGAAAATTTTGGTTTTTGAATCTTTGAAATGTATTTAGTAGTTTTTGAGATAATTCAAGTTGAATAATGATAAAAAGGACGAAAATTGAAATTAAAAGTTTAGAGTTTCTTTCTTTTATTCTGTTTAAACGATTAATTTGTTTATGAATCATCCGACATTTTCTAGAGTTAAATTAAGAGTCAACATCTCGTTATGTACTAAAAAATACAGTAAAATCATTTCTACAAACTTTAGAATTTTATTATTGAAAATGTTTAATAATTTTTACGACATTAACTGATAGTGAATAATTAAAATAAAGATGAGAATAATATTTATAAAATCGAAATAAGCCGGAAACTTGGAGTAAAATAAATAGTTTGTGTATAACATGTGAATATTTCTTCTTTTTTTTTTTCCGTGTTCATAAATTTACCGAGTAGCAGCACATTAGCGACGACACATGGCGACGAGATGCCGTGTCAGCTTACTTTTCATTCTGCCATCTTCTTTCTCTTCGAACGTTGCTCTCAAATTTCTTTCGTTTGCCGCAATGATCCCTGGAGGAAGTTAAATAATGAAAGAAAGGCACAGGCGGTGCCGGAGGAAAAAGTGCAAGAAAGACAGTAGAGAAGGGAAGTGCGAAGGAAAGGAAAAAAAAAAACATAAGAGAAGACCCATCAGTGGTGCATTTTCTACGTAAACCCTGCGGCAAAATTCACATACAAAATATAACACAGAGCCGATATTTTCCATCTTTTTTTTCTTCCATTCCACTTCTTTCAGTATAAACTATTTTATTTTCCATTTATTTTCGTCCATATATGTTCCAAATTCTTTATTTCTTCATGTTCAAATCACAGGTATTAACAAAATTGATTCGCGTGTTTTCAAGTAATATTTCGTTACGTTTTTTTTTCTGTCCCCTCTCAACTATACAATGTAAAAGGTTTTTCGAGTGTTGTGTCCTAACACACAGTGAAGAAAAGAAAGGAGAAAAGAAAAAAAAAAAAGAATGAAGAGAATTAAATAAAATGTGTTCTCACGGGTGCACTCACAAAAGGACATTGACGGGTAAAAATTCGATAATGGAACATTGATACTTCACGTTGGTGCAATTTCTGTATTGCACCGGTGACCGCAAAAAAATTTGTGACCACAAAGTTACAAAATTTCCGTGAAAAAAAAAAACAAAAAGCAATTGAAAAAAAATGACACAGAGAGGATGCCTGTTGGTGCAACGGTCGCGATAATTTTTTTTTTCTCTTCTTTCCTTTCATTATATAAAGGTATAAATACATATTTAAAACCTCTTTTTTTTTTCTCTTGAAAATTATCGCACGCTCCCCCGATATGTTTTTGTTTTCCGGCCATATGGGTTGCCTGGTATGATGAATACAAAGGTTGGCGGATATTCGCATATTTATTTTTTTTTCATGTATAAGAACCATGCGCAGTTCCGTCTTGATGAACGTCTCATCGCACATTTTCTCCCTACGTAATTTATTATTATGAATATAAATTTATATTTGTGATAGTTTTAAAAGTGTAACTATAATTTAGTACTATTAATTATACCTAGTCATATAGCAAACATTAGGTAGAAACAGATCGCCTGTATCCACCTGATGTTTGCTATATTTTCTATCCTAAAACGTATGAGTAGGAAAATGATCACAAAATTCTTTGAAAGGTTTTCACTAGGAAACAGTTCGCTAGAATCTGTTATAATTCTAAAAATGTAACTATAATTATGATAGTTAATAATAAATGATAGTTATATTTATATATAATATAATATAATATAATAAAATAATAATAATATAAATGATAGTTGATAATAAATAAAATTCAATTTGAATTTTGATTTTATTGTGGAATTAAAATTAATTAAAATTAACAAGTAAATTACGATATTGTTAATTATTAATTCAATTCAAAATTAGAATGATGAAAATTGGCATTTTTTTTATTCTTCCATTTCATTTCCGTGTGAATTTTAAAAATGGAACTGGATAAAAAAATGATTGAGCGACATTTCTGTACATTATTTTTGTTGGTGAAGTTGTTCATATATATTTTGTATTATTATTATATATAAAGCACGAATGAATAAGCTCGTGTGACGGTGGTTGTGGCGCCTTTTGTTGGTCTTTGAGCAGCTGCCACCAATTCCATTGGAGCCTCTTTTCGTTCTCATGCTCTTGGAACTCGATCGACCCTCGCGCGCGCAAGAGCCTCCTTTTCGTTCATCTTTCTCTCTTTATTATTTATTTATTTTCATTTTTTTTCTCTTTCCCCTTCTCTCATTCCCGTTCTCTCTCAACGTTTCTTTTCGGTCCTTTACTTTTCTTGCTTGCACTCATACACAAAGCCCCGCCGAATGAGTCCTTGGAAAAATATATATATATATATGGAGAGAATGAGAGAAAAAAAACGAAAAGAATAAAAGGAGAAAAAAATATGAAATAAACGAGCTCGCGCCGACGAGTGAGAAAGCCTCTGTGTGTATATATAGCATAGGTAAAAGAAAAAAGATGCGATGTGAGTTCAGGAGCGACGAAACTGAGCAGCCATGCGCTAAAGCTTAGGGGAGGGGGTTATAATACGAGACGTAGAAAATTATGTTGGATGAATTGTAAAATGGTTGAATGATGGAATTTTCATGTTAGTAATGTCAATTTATTTATTGACAATATTTTAATGTCTTTGTTGTATTTTTTTTTTTTTTGTCAATTGTGAATAGGAAGAGAAAAAGGTTCTGAGTTGTAATTTATCATTTTAATTTGAATATTGTTGAATTGTTGGAGAAAAAGGAAAAGAATGAAAATGATTTAACGAGATTTGGGAAGGAAAATTAAATGAATTATGTGAGAAACATGTGCGAGAATTTAGAACAACTTTTGAATATTAATTTTTCGTATATTAATTTATATTCTTGTGACATTGCGATAGATTTATATGAGAAATTTTGTGGAATATTCATAGAATAGTTCGAAGAATAAATAATAAAATACAAGAAGAACACGGAATTTTTATTAGTCAGATAAAGATAAAGATAAATTTATAAAAAATTATATGCAATTAATTCTGTCAAACACTTCATTGACACCTGTTAAATACACTTATGGTTCATAAAAACCAGTCACAGTAGTTTTATCACCGGAAATGACATCTAAAATAAATTTTTGTCGTGAAAATATCATAACAATATTTAATCCACAGACTTATTCTTTATTACAAATTTATTATTGAATCATCGACACAAAAAAATGAATAGTAATCAAGTTTTTACTCAAGAATTCATCAGTTATAAATTAATTTTGAATAATTAATTTTTTCCTGTTTACTAATTCAAATGAATTTTAATTTTACAACTAAAATTTTGCATGTTGAAACAATATCAATGCCTGTTACATTTGTTTATTTAATATTTTCTTTTTTCTTTCTCATTTTGATTTAATTATGTTTAACGGTGCGTTAGATTTTACAATAAAATATGCAACAATGCAATATTTATATATATTTATATATAAATATCTGCACAAACGTAAAATTTATAATCACCAAGTGTGTTTTACACTAAAGACCTTGTGTCAAAATGGCCTTGAATCGGTTGGAACGAATGCGCGCGCCATGGTTTATATATATACTCACATACACACGCAATGAATTTGTGTTTAGTGCACTCTATCACTTGAATAACAACCGTTTAATGTTGTACGAATATATATTCATACATATGTCTATGTACGACATTGAGAATAATGTGTGAGTCTAGTGTGACATGTCCTAGTGTGTCCTAGGTCAAGTTAATGAACGAAAAAAAAAGAAAAAGAAAAGAAAGCAAAAACGAAAGGAGTAGGAATACATGAATAACCGCTACAGGAATAAACCAAATAAATTATCCTAATTTATTCCACTTTATATATCTGTGTGGAATTTATTTTTTATTTTCAAAATCTCATAGTTAAATTCATTGATAATTTTAAATATTGAATAATCAAATTTTTTGTATTGATGATCAGTTATTATTTTTCTTTTTTCCTTCTCTCCGTGTCTTTGTTAAATATTTTGTTCATTCAATTCGAATTTATATTGAATGGTTTTATATTTATTATATACTCGAATGTCGACAGGAAACTCGGGGTTCTTTTTTTTGTAGCACGATCCACCTACTCTATACACAAATACTGTCTCGAACCCACAGCAGGGATCATCCGGTGTCGAATATTTCCGTTCCACAAAATTTCACGTTAAAGAATATTGTATACCTGGTATTTATTATTTCAAAAAAGAATTTTTTTTTTTCTTTACACGTCTGTGAACATCAAACTTTCTCTTTATGTCTTATGTGGATTCTTGAGATTTGGCATTGAATAATTTGTTTCTTTTTCTCTTTTTTTTTTTTTTTTTTTGGTGCTAATTGATTTCCGATTAGTAATTAATTTACAAATAATGAGGGTTTTTTTCTTTCTTTTTAGTTCCACGTATGACTTATTTTGATAATTTTGATATCTTTTAACCTTTGCATGCAAATACTTGATTGTGCTCTCTTTGTTGGTGTAATAAGTTTGATGAATTTTTATGATACAGTCGACAGTGCGTGTCCTAGGTCACGAATAAATAATTATTCATACGTAAAAGTAAATGTATATTAAATGTGAAAATGTGTATTAATGTTATTGGTGGAATTATTTGGAATTGAATTACTATGAATTATTTATTTTTTGTGAATGTTTGGTGGAATTATTTTACTTTGATATTTTGTATTTGTGACATCTATGGATTTTTATTTTAACCTCTTGTTTCTTCTCATCGATGCTCTAGTCATGAATGTGTTTATGTGTATAGTTGTGAGCGTGTGTATGTGTGTGTGAATGATATTCTTTTTTTATTTTCGTTTGGTTCTTTTTTAGTTTTATTTCTGGGTTTTTTTTTTTGACTTCTTGTGAATTGCTTTACTCTCGATCTCGATGGAGGAAAAAGTAAGATGGCAGTGACCGACAGACGACCACTATCGCACACATATCTATGTATGTATGTATTTGGAATTATGAGAGAGAGATATTTAGTATTAACATGGTGTAGGAGTGTTGAAGAGTGATGAAAGAATTCTTATCCGATTTGAATGTGTAAGAATGGCCTTGGAATATTTTGTCGGCCTTAACTTTTCTCTCGTTTTTTTTTTCTTTTCTATATTTTGAATTTTTATTTTGTATATCTAATCAGTTGATTTTTTATTTTCTCTATTTTTGTTTTGTTATATTGTTGATGTTTGGGTTTTTGAGGTTATTACAACATTGTTTGAAAAATTGTTTGGAGATGTGGAAGGGGCGAGGAAGAAAGAAAAAGAAAAATTTCTAATTGTAATCTATTTATTATTGATTTTTAATGGGATATTTAAATTACTGTAATGGTATCGTGAAAATTTGAATAGTTTAAATGACAATTAATGAGAATAGATAATTGTTGTTTTGTTGTATCACAAATGATAAATTTTTTTTGTGAATCATAATATTTTTAATTTTAAAATTAGAATTCAACTTTTGTTGTTATTTCAGTATTTTCTTTTTTAACATAAATTCTGATTGGATAATTTATAAAAAAATGTAGAGCAATACATTTATATAATTTAGATATTAATAAATTTTTTTTCAAAATCATTAACTTTGCCAAAGTTAATGAAAAAAAAAATTATTAAATAAATAGTGATATTGAAAACAAATTGATTTTTATTTTTCTTTCTTTGGTCAATCATTCGAAAGGGAAAATAATATGACGACATTAAATTATTAGCGATGTAATTGAATGAGAGTGAAGAAATCAAGCGACACAAGAAGAAAGTGATGAAAGTGAAGGAGAGTGAATGTAATCTTTATGGTATATACGAACTATACAGAGGGCGACTGTTGTGTGTGCAGTTATATTATAACCAAGGCTCCTCCTCAAGGAGTAAAACGACGATGCAAGTCGTTCAAGGATTGTGACACTGACCCACTTCTACATACAAACAACTTCTGTAGCATATCGTGAGACAGGAGGAGACATAACAAGAGAAATATGACAAAGTGAGAGAGAATTACAGGTCGGGTTAAATTGTAAAGAAGGGAACGTTAAAGTTGGATTACTTTTTTTTTTCTCGTATATTTGAGTGGTACGTGAAAATATTGCTCAGACCTCTTAATATTTTTTCACACATTTTTGCCACACCCAATTCTCTTATGTGATTGTTCCTTGTTGTTATTATTGCATTATTTTTTTCTTATTTTCATTCATTTTGCGTTATTTTTCATGATTGTTTTGCGTTGGTGTGAAAATTCTTTGACTATTGACAAGATCCAATGACCTTCTCGAGGACATATATATTTTTATCATTTTTGTTTTGTTTATATATTCGTTTTACGTTTCAAGGATAACATCGACTATTATTTTATGACATGGTATTTATTTATTTATTTATTTATTCTTTCTTTTACATTTTGTTCGCGTTATTTCTTCACCTTTTTTTTCTTTACATAATTTCAAGTAATTATTTTAATTCAATTATTATTACACGTAAATTGTCTTCAATTATTTTTTGTATTCATTGTTATGGTGAATTTTATATTTATCAATATATTAGTGAGAAAAAATTTGTTTAATTGAGAATAATTATATTGTTGAATGTCATTATATTTTATCGAGAGTGTGATTTTTCTTTTTTATTTTTAACTTGTTATTTTTGTCATTGAGATGGGTCGACTTTTTTTTTTCTAATAATTAATAAACAATTCATGGTATGAAATGATACTTTTTGTCATATTAAAATTTAGTTTGAGATTGTTGAAGAAATAAATTTGTAGTTGAAAGGATTTTTATAAATATTTTTTATTATTGAAATTGAGATGAAGTCATTGTAATTTTACACCAGTGCTGACAAAGTTGGGTTTTTTTTTTCTAGTTTAAATAAATATTGCAAATCAGCAGCCACGTGTGGAATTGCACTTGTAGTTTATTGTCATTGTTTTGTTGGTGTTGTAGGAGAATTTAGTAGTTGACATATTCATATCTTTTACTCATGTGTTTTATTTCTTTCTTTATTTATTTATTTATTTATATTATCATATTCAGTTCTCTTTCTTTTGTTTTTATGCGCATGTATTCTCCTGTTCACTTGCTTTTAGTCCAATGAATACGTAGATAATATTGCAAAGAAAATTACTGGAACGTGCTATCACCTCTAATAAGGATAATAACTTGGTGCATATTTTGCGTATGTAGATATGATCACTCTGACATTAACGTATGTAATATGTTAAAGTATACTAAAGTATCGCGTTGAATTATATTCACTTGAAAATTATTATTATTGAGATATGGAAGGGGAATAATTATATGGTGGAATACATGTGCGAATTTTTGGTTTGATGAAAAGTTCACTGGATATTCATTTATATACATTTTTATTTATTTTTTTTTACCTATAAAGATTTATTGAATACAATTTGTTGTAATTTCATTTTTTTCTTTTCTTTTTTTTTCATCTTTTCGTTTGTGAATTTATTAATGTTTATAAATTTATGAGGAAAAATAAGTAGGAATTTTTTTTATTAAAATTGAATTTTTATTATTAGATTTGTTTAATAATTTTTTGTGACGGATTATTTTTGTGTTAGTTTATATCGAATCGTGTGATAAAAATACTTTTAACGACTTATAGTTGTTGGGAATGTTGTGGATAATCAATATTATTGATTGTGAACGTTCAATTTTGGCCATGAATTTTTTTTGCTCTATTAAACAAAAACTTTGAATCGATATTTTAGTACGTGGAAGTGATTTATTTTTTTAAATCAATTGTCAATCTTTACTGATTCATTCATAATTCGAAACTCAAAATAACGTCAATAAGAACAATAATAACATAATTATATCAACAAAAAAAAATTATTATAATAATTATTAGATAAAGAGATGTAAAAATGATTTTTTTTTACAATTGTGTAAACTTCTCATGATACAATTGGAAAAATTCTATTCTAAATTTCACATTAATAATTTCACAATTATCCTAACGATAATTGAGATTAAAAATTAAAAATATTTGAAGAACAAAGAAAATTTTGTGATTTTCGGTATTGTAGAACGCAACGACGGTTATATGAAATCGATTGGGCTTTGTTCGATGGAGAGGACTACTCGCTTGCCTTGAGACAAAGCCAAGAGTCTCTTTTTCATTTTCTCTCTTTTGTTACCCTTCTCTGTCGTCATCTTCTTTCATTCTCTTTCATTTTCATTGTATATATCCATCGCGTTCTCATATACCAATGTGTTGCCCTATCTTGTGGTGGTGCGTTTCTCTCTGCTCTCTATTATTAAGTTTTTGCTATTTATTTGTGTCTGCTCCTAACCAAGACAGACCAAGAGGTGGCCTCAACTCCTTTGGATCGTGCGCGAGCCTTAATAATTTTTTTTTTTTTTCTGTTTTTCTCTTTTATTTCGCATTTCTTATTTTTATTTTTCCCCTTGCTCTCTCACAGTCTCTCAGTGCTATCTTTCTCTCACTCTGTCGCCAAGCTGGCGCGTCGACTTGAATTTTGCCTTGTTCTTTTAACGTTCTTTCTTCTCTTTCGTATTCGCACTCTTTATCTATTTCTTTTTCACTTCTACCATTCGTGCTCACAACATTTGGCGATGTTGGATGCACAAGTGTGCAATTGACGTGCGCGTGTGTATGAGAAGTCGACGCCCTTTCCAATCACTGGCGGGCGCGCATCTTCCGACAGGTGCACGGCGCGCGCATATTTTCAATCTGGCGTGGGAGAAAAATATATTTTGTGAATGTATATTTTTATTGCAAATTGCTTCGTCTTGAGAATGGCGAAGTAGACGAAAGAAGTTCAGGTAGAGGAGAGAGAGAGGGAGTGAAAAAAAAAATAAAATGAGAATGGAGAAAAAAATAGAAAGAACTGAAAGGAAAAAAATAAATAAATTGAGAATTAGGATGATTTTTTTTTTTAAGATTTTTCTTTTTTGTGTAGAGAATATTTTGTGAATGTGCGTTTATGTATTATTATTATTTTTTTCTCTTGTACATTTTTAATGGATTGGAAAATGGGGATTTAACAATTGAATAGAAAAAAATGGGATCAGTGAAGGTTAAAAGACAGATTAGAATTTTTCTAGATGGAAAAACAAATTTTGAAGTTTAATTTATTGTTAATTCAATTATTTTCACAAATGGAAATGAAAAATGTGAGTTATATGAATTGAAAAAAGATATTTTGGCAATTTTTAATATATTAAATTCTTTCTTTTATTTATCCAACGCTGGTGAAAGTTTGAAGAAAAAATTTCGATAAATTAGATAAAAATAATCTGTGTTCATTTCTTTTGCAAATGGTTTTGTCGGGGAAAGAAAAGAAAATCTGATATAGAAAAACCAAAGGAATTAGTGAAAGGGAATGAAAAGATCAAGAGCTCTAGTAAGATCTGTCGGTAACAAAAACGAAAAAAAAAGAATTTTCTTCTACTTTGGATTTAAGTTGCCACAAAGCTTTGAGAATAGCACAAAAAAATTTGCACAGACATTTCATGTGTTTTTTATCTTTAGAATTATCTAATCCCTACTATTTTCTTTTGAATTTTGCCCTCCAATATCACACCAACATACAAAATGATAAGAAAAAAAAATTCGTATGATAAATAATAATAAATTTACATCGAAAAAAAAAAATTAAATCACATAATTAAAAATATTTCAATAAAATATTTTCATTTTCCCTCGGGTGAAAGTTTTTTTATTTCCATTTTTTTTTTTTTTACAATGTTTCATTGAGTGGTAGGTTGTGTTGCCAATATAGTAATGGCGTCAATACACATCCGCTCTCATTTTTCAAGAGAATACCTAAAGAGCATGCGAAACAGAGAAAGAGAAATCAGTAGGGAACACCCTGTATATTACGTGTCTTCAGGTATACAAATTCTCTATACATAAATAAAAAATGCGAAACATGTGTGTATATATATTTTATGTAGGTTTTATTTAACGTCACAACTTCAATTCAAAAAAAAAAATTTTAAACTCACTTAAAGTCTGTTAGTGTGTTCCATACCAAATACATTTTGACCCTGATGTCCGTTTATATACACATAAAAATTCACATATACACATAAATAAATTCAATGTTGTTGTTATACCGAAAAGAGACTTGATGGCATTTTCAGGATTATATATTATTGGACAAAAAAAAAAGAGACGAGTATATAATATGGTCAAGGATTTACTGTACCCAAAGATTTACGGACTGTTGAGAATAAAAAAAAAAGGTCCAATCTCTGTGTCTCCGACAATTCGGGAATTGACCTGTGAAATATCTTTCCTACTTGATACTTTTATTTTTTTTATTTATTTTTTCATTCTTATTTATACCTGAATAAAATGAGAGTTTTGCGAAACAAAGGCATTTGCCATGTTTAAATATAAATTCTTTGAAATATTCAGAAGGGAAAAAAAAAATGGAAGAAGATTAAATAGAGTGATGAAATAATACGAAGAAAAAATTGATGAAATTGAAAAATATAAAATACAGTGTATTGTATGTTAGTGGAGTTTAGTTGAATTGGTGGTGAGAAATATAATGGACGGAAGAAGCCATTGGGCACGTGCACTGAATTCGAATGTTATTTAGAAGAAGAAAGAAGAAAGAAAAAAATATTCAAGTAGCAACACAGCAGGGACTGTGTGAGTGAGAGAAATGTGAATATATGAAGGGGCAAAATAAATATATGAAGATATAGAGATAATAGTTAGTGTCGTGTTGGAAGTGACTATAACGCGTGCGAGAAGTTGAACAAAGAAGGAAAAAATAGGAGAATGATAAGACGAAGAAAATAAAAAAAAATATTAAGTTGGGTCTTTTTCATAGTTGTCGTTAGTCGGCGAGTGCACTGCGTATTAAGGTGCAACGCAGTGTTGAGAATATTCAGAAGTGAATTTATGTATATGTGTGTGTGTATATATATATATATGTATATATATTTGTATCTTTGTCTTGATGCTTTGGAAGACTCGACCTCGTTTCCTGGAAGAATCTTCGTCCATTTTTTACCAAGTCTCTCCTTTTATACTGAACCAACAACATATATTTCACTTTCTTTTTCTCGTTTTTGTCTATTCAAGACAATTTTTGTTTGTTTGTTTCATTCTTCGTTATCAAAATTTTACGTTCCCTTATTTTTTTTTGGTGAATATTCACCGACCATTTTGGCCAATGTGGAAAGTGCTTTTGTTGGTTATTTTAAATGTTGATGAGGAAAATATTTTTATTCATAGTTTGAAGATTCAATTATTTATAATTAATTAATTGAGAATTGTTTAGGGAATTATGATGAGAAGTTGAATTTATTATCTGCAATTTTTTGTTGTAAATTTTGTGTTTTTGACGTTGAGTAGAAAAAGAATTTTGTTGGAGTTTACAATTTTTATTGTGGAATAATATCGTAATTAAATTATCAAATAATTTTTTTATTGTTGTTGAGAATAATTGGAAGTTAAATAAACTTTAATAAATATTATTTTTACACTTTGCAAATTAAGAAGAAATTATTTGCAAAGTTAATTTGAATTGTTTTTAAATTACAATATGATAATGGAATTAATTTTTTCAAATCAATTCTGACAAACTGTTACAAATTAATTATTTTTATTCTCTTTTAATTTGTCTTATTAATATTCATATGGAATAAATGACAATTTTTAGTTGACAACCTCTGCTTTTTATCACATTAAAGTAAATAAGAAAAAGAAAAATGATATATCTAAACATTGAGAACTATCACCTGTTGAGAATTCTTTTTATTCTGCTTTAGTATTGACCAACAATAAAATCATTATATCAATTAATGAACAACAAAATTTGATATTACTTTCACTTTTCCATATTCATTTGCAATTGTTTATTAATATTAATTACTAGAGATTGTGTATGTGAACTTGTAGCAACTCGTGATAATAATTTAGTTTTCATTTTTTCCTCGGAATTTATTAATTTCGTCCTATCGTGCAGGTGCATATTCCACTGTCTGAATTGGATCCAATTAAATCACCCAAAATAAAAAAAGATAATGAATACTTCATTCATAATTAATTACACTCTGATGAATCTAAATATAAACCCAACACTTTTATCATTGTACTTTCATTAATTAAATAATGATAAGTCACTGTAGTGTAGATTAATTATATTCTGAATTAATTTATCAATATTATTCAATGATTTCATAAATTCTCAACACTTTTTTTCATTTACATGTAAAGTATTTCCCTATTGTTATTACATATTTTTTAATAATAAATAATCAACTCTATTTTCTACTGTCCAAACAATTGTTACTTTATCAATTCAATTATTGATGATCATTTAATTTGAGTTAGATTTTTTTTTATCTTTGACATGAGAGGAAATTTTTGTAGTTTGTTAATTAGTTTTTTAAATGTTTGCTAATGGGAATTGAATTAATTAATATTTAGTATGTAAAATACGAAATTGCGTTAGATATTGAGGGGAAAATGATTGAAAGTGAGGTTGAGAAACACTGCGACATCGAATCGTTGAACTACGGAGTGGTTCAGTGGCTCCAAGGCCGGCGGAAACCACGGGTGGGATGCGCGCGACCAACTACACAACACGAGAGAGCAAAGCGGGGGCCCCTTTTATACGCGCGCGAGCCGGCCGAGTGCAGTTTGTTGCCACGAGGTCGGTGGATACAACCGCCAACATTGGATCGATAGTCGTTCGCTTTTAAAATAATATATATGTATATATTTAGATTTATATGAAAAAAAACGAGTTGATTTTAATTAACTATTTCTCGCTCCACTGATTTATTCATGTTTAACCCTTTGAAGTATTTTTCTTTACTCTTTTTTTTTTTTTGCGCTCTGCTCAGTCGATTTATAGAAAATTTTTTAGTTGAAAGAGCTTTTGGGTCAATGATTGTAGATTTGAATAAATGTAGATTTTTAAATATAATAGTTGAGGGTTGATTTTGATCTCTTTTGGGTTTTTGGGGGTTTCCTGGGTATGTTTAAGTATTTTTGAGTTTGGAATTTATTTTTTTGTATTTAATATTGTAGGGAGGAATTGATGATTAGTTTCTTGTTGTCTGGAATCAGTTGGAATTATTAGGGATGAAGAATTAATTTTTTGTCTTGATAATAATTTTATTGGAAATATTAAATTTTTGGTTTGTTTTCTTTTTTCAATGATTTTGTTGAACAATTCGAGACGTGGATTTATGTGAGAATTGTTGGTGTGTTATTAAAATTTATGAAATTAATTTTGAACTAAAATTAATGTCCCTACTGTAGACTTGCGAATATTTATTTTTCCTTAATTATTCATGTTATAATAACATGTTATTGTTGTTATGATATTTTTATTTTTTTAATGCTTCAAGAATAAACGAAAGGGAAAGGTTAAGAATAAGGACGAGGACATCCGGTGGGTATGAGCATGAAAAAGATGAAAAATAATGAAAAAAAAAAGGAAAGAAAAGGAATAATAATAATAAATGAATAACAATAAAAATAAAAATTGACCAAGTTGTGTCTGATGTTGCAAGAAAAATAATTTCATGAATTGTAGAGCGGCTTTAACTGAAGAACGAATAATGAACGAGCAAACAGATAAAAATTGTTTTTTTTTTCGCTTTCTTTCTCTTTTTTTCTTCACTTCACGATTTACGTTTTGTATAAACAAAAATGTGTTACATATTCTATTTGATATGTGACAGAAAATTTTATATAAAGTAATTTAAATGAAGAATTGAATAAACATAAATTTACAATTTCATTTATGATAATTAATTGAGCAATAAAATTATTTTAAATTCATTGAAAATTTGTTATTGAAATAAAAAAGAAGACAATTTAAAAAGTAGGAAAAATAACAAAATTGCAAATTATTCTGGTTTACTAATAGAACAAAAATAAATTGAGGTTGAAATTATCGACGATATTCATCACTTTGAATTTTTTTCTTTTATATTTTCTTGTTCTCTCATTAATTATTAGTTGATGAAAAAATAAGCCACTCAACATTTCAATTAAATTCATATCTAATTCATAAATATATACACAAATATATATGTATACATATGTATATATATTTTACATAGATAATGAATGTATATAAATGATGAAATCAAATAATTTCGTAAGGTGGAGATTTTTCAAGGATAAATTTGGGTTCACCAACATTTTATGCTCATATTTCGTCACAACTTTCATTTGACCGTTCGATGGGTTTCTTTCACGATTGATTGCTTCTCATCATCATCATCGTTGTCCTTATTGTCGTTGGTTATTTCTCTTTTTTCTTCCATTATTATTATAATTATTATTAAATCAAAATAAAATAATAATTTTAAATAGCAACACAAGAAAACATACAAAAAAAAAAGGCTCTAATATTTTAGTTTTGTGTTTTCTTTTTTCTTTCTCTCATCAGATCAAACATTAAACACACACAAAATACCAAAGGATTTTTTCATTCGTTTCTACGAAGTGGCTCTTGTGAATACTACAACGAAGTAGAGAATTCATTCAGTGGCGGTTTTGTGATTCAGTTTTTATTCTTTTCATTCTCTCATTTTTTTTTTTCTTTTCTTTTCTTTTTTCTTGTTCTATACGCGCAGCAGACGTCGACGCCGGGTCGTCGTGTCGTTTCACGGTGGAGAGTTCCCATGGAAACCATTGGCGTATATAACCCCATATAGACACATATTGGTATGTTTATTTGTGTGCGTAAATGTGTGTTTGCTAATCCGGTTCTTCACGATTGTACACACGACAAAACGTTGAAATTACAATCAAAGTGCAAATGCATATTTTATTTTATATTTTATCTTTTCTTCATTTTATATTAATAATCAATTTAGGAATTTTCATTTATAGAATTTTTTGGTTGAATTAAAATTTTTCCAAGATTGAAAAAAATTGTTTTTTATTCCACCATTTTGTCGTGTACAGTTGACAATTCTTTTTCTTTTTACATTTTTTATGGAATTATTAAATTATTTTGTGTATGAAAAATCGTGAGATATTTTATTTATTATTATTAATATATCTCACGAATTTTTTTATTGTCTTTGATGTTTTATTAACTGTCTGTTGACTTATTATTGAATTAATAAATGAATAATTAATATAAATAGTGTTGATATGAAAGAATAATTTTTGTTTCACTGTTGAGTTAATAAGAGATTTGCATTTGTAAATAATTTATACGACAGATAATGATGATTTTATGATAAAAAAAAATTACATTATTTTATAGTTAAAGGATTATATGTGTTTGAAGTTTTGAATGAAGCGAACATTCATTACTGAGTACGAGTAAATGCGTCGACCAACGCGACGGAATTATACACGGAATTGTAATGGTGTGTGCAGCTGTTGCGAAACAAAATTGCAACGAATTACAAATAAGCAGCCATTTACGATGAGTAAAATGAGATTAAAATTGACTCGTAAATAAAATTAAATAACTTTTTAAAAATAGACAAAAAATTCTTAATCATTTCAATCAAATGATAAACTTATAATATTTAAATATTTAAATAATGAATTATTATTAATATTATTTTGATAAAATTGAAGATTTGTGAATTTTAATGATTTTGCTAGTAAAGGGACACATGGGAGAAATAAGATAGGAGTTATGGAATATAATCTCCAAAGTGGATCTCAAATTTCATATTTTGTGCTGTGCCATGTTCTTTATATATTTTGTACTCTTTAAAACGGTCTCCCCCCCTTGAAAAAAAAAAAATATACACACAAAAAAAACACATCTCTGAGACATTGAGATTTCACTGTATTATATCGTATAAAATGTGCGGGAGCATTGTGATGTTGAGTTTAGTCTACTGCTGTTTCAACATGACAGAAACGAGAGATTATTTTTCACGATAGTCTCAAGGGCCCTCTGTCTACACTCACAAACTCATATCGTATTGACACCATACACTATTTTTTTTTAACTAAAATTCTTTCCATTCTTAACATTTAATACTTATAAAAGAAAAATTAAAAAATATAAAATGACACAAATAAATATTAAATTATTAATATAAATTGTTTTCAGTTGTTGAATTTTAGTTGATGTTTTAATTCTATTGAGAATTATTTATAATTGTCTGTTTATTTATTTTTGCAATTTTTTTTTTATTGAGTAATAAATGTAGGGATGTTAATTAATGATCAATAAAATTGTGGTTGAGTGTGATCGTAAACAGAATTTTATCATCCCTCAGTTTGCCATTCGCTTTGCTCGATATGTCACAATCAATAGGGTGTTAAATGTGCTGACAAATGTGCTAATTGACTAATGTGCTCACTCAGGTCAGTGCTCCAGTATTTATACCTCTCTCTATACACTCATGTATATATAACACTAACTGTTAGCTCTCTCACTATATCAGATATAATAATACTTACACATGGCTCAAGCTCTCTTGTGATGGTTATATTGTAGCAATAGACCTCCACTGTGAGTTAATAAATATATTTATGTATATTTATATCGCAAAGTCATTGTACAGTTTAAAATTCAATGACCAACAGTAGTTGATACTACAATTATTAGTGAACATTTATAACAACACAAATTTATTAATGAAAAAAAATTTACAATACTAAATAAACTATATTTAAATAATTTTTAATTATTATCAAAATACGAATTTGAAACACAACTAAAGTATGTGAGAAAAACATTTTTAAATAATTAATTAACAATATAAAAATTCATAAACATTAAATTCGAAAATAAATGTGTTCTATTCTAAACAAATTTAGAAAATTCACTACTAATTATTTGTTCCAATGGAACAATTAAATGACGATGAACTCATGTAAAGTAAAAATAATAAAACGAAACGAAGAAAATGAAGAAAATGAAGAAGAAAAAAAAAATGAGAATTGGTGGATCGTTGACTGAGTGATCGAGTAGAGTTAAATCTTAATATAGTGTAACCTCTACCGCCATCAAGTTGACTCTACCAGCTAAATATATATATATCCCCAGATATATAAATTCGTACGGGGCAACGACGCATAGTATGAAAGAATTGAAACGACACGAGATGGTGGGACCACGCGTTCACAAATGGATTAGAGGACATTGGTGGATAATATGATGTTAACGTACATTGGCTTCAATGTAGTTGTTGGATCTACACACTCAACATCATTCCGTCCATTGCACTTTATATCTCGCCATGACGCCTGGTTATTTCAGCGACGACACCCTACCGAGTATATATATACAACATTTATACAGTGAGCGAAAGAGCGAACGAAGAAACGATGTAAAATCGCGCGCATCAACCGCATATAACATTAACTGATGCATCTTGAATTGTAGTGTGTGCGATGGTACGATGCGATGCACTCTCAACTGCGTTGCAACTACCACGCACTTGTTCAGCCCCACACATAAATCCACACATACATATACACATAACACATATACAAGAAGATTGCTTGGCCGAGTGTCATCGATCTATTTGTGGAGCTGGAATTTCTGTCCTTCGTGTGTACACCAGTCTCAAACAACAAGAAGAATACGAATAAGAAATAAGAAAGAAATTAAACACAAAAAATAACAAAACAAAATAACGACAGAAGAAACTTGCCATAATACAAACTCGAGGCGAATCAGTTAAATTGACCGAACACTGAAGGTAGTTTGTTTGTGTGTTGTAAGTTTGCATGTGGAATTGCGTGGTGAAAGTAATTAATATAAAAAAAAAATGTCTGATTATTAAAGAAGATGAAATAAGTTGTCAATGATTTTTAACGGTTGTTTTTATATGTTTGGGGAATTTTAAGAAATTTTTAGTGTTGTGAAGAGTGAAGGGAATGAAAAATAATTAAAATTTAATTGTAAAATTGGGATTAGTTTTTTTCTTTTCAATTTTATGATTGAGATGTTTTTCTTTTTGGGCTCGATATTTTGGCGGGTGTTTTTTCTTGGTTATTTTTTATTTTGTTTGGGAAGTTGAATTGGGATATTTTTGCGATTGTTGTATTGAAAAGGAGAAACAGGAGCTGATGTACGAATATAACATTGAGAAAGAGTATAGTCTTATATACAGAAGGAGGAATGCTTCGTCTTTTACCGGACTTGCGTGCATTCTAAAGTCTGAATATATGTTTGTATGTATATAGATATATATTTATGTATATGCAACGTATAGAAACGAGAATCTTCGAGGTCCTGAGCCGGTCGTCGCCTCCTTGGCGAGGTCATGGAAATCGATCAGCGTGTTCCACCTCTCTTTCCTCCTTTCTTCTTCCTTTATAAATGTATATATGTATATATTCACATATACCACGTATTTTTGTTTCTCTTTTAATTCTGCGGAAAGTTCCTTCGTCAAGTGAATGGTATTGATTTATTCTACCTATTCTTTTTGGAGGCCATTTTAGTTTTTTTTTTTTTATATATATATTTATGTGTGTATGTTATAATAGTGGAATTATTTTTATATGATTCTTTGAAAAACTTGTGATTGGATAGAAATGAAGTTAGCAATGATGATATTGATGATATTTTGTTGATGTTGTAAATTTAGTGAAAGACTTTTTGAGGTTAGTTTTAAGCTTCGGAATTTTTTTCAGTAATTATTGATATTTTTAGGTGGTGTTTTTTTTTTCTTGCTTCTTTGTTTCTCTGGTGGGAAAGTTCATGCAGTGACCTAAAAGATTGAACTGGTTTTTCAGTTCAGAATCAATAATAGTTCTAGGGTTGAATTTTTTTTTTCTGTTGGAAAATATAAAAATAGGATTTGTTATACAGAGATGAAATTTATGTAAAAATCGAGAATAATTTTTCTAGTCTTTTGATTGTTAATATCATTGTGATAATTTAATATTGATGATGATTTTTTTTTTCATACGAAAGTAAGAGAGGATTTGAAAAATAATTGTAAAAAAAAATTTGAAGTATTGTTAATAATTATTTGACAATAATTTAAACAAAATGAAAGACATAAATTTCTTTCAATTGAAATGTTTGGGAAAATTTGTCTATATTGATAACTGTCGATTGGAAATAAATTGATTATTTTTTTAAGAATCCAATGAAACTTTTAATTTGTGATATGGAGGGTTGAAGATGGTGGATGGTGAGTATTATATAGAATATGGCAAAAGCCATGCGCGGTCGTTACCACAAGGCTGCGTCATCCGCGTCGGTGCCATCGACTTTCTCGACTGCGCTCGGGAGTTTGCTCGGGTTGTGCGGGGCCATTGGCAGGAGAGCCACACACAAATACACATACAAATACACGCAAAAGGTAGAAAGAGTGAAGGGGGCGGCGGAAGAGCGGTGAAAAGCGGAAGGATAGGGGGAGGACAGAGGGCGCGTGTGAGCAAAATAAATGCGATAGAATGAGAGAGACTTAAAAAGGAGAAAGAAGAAAGGAGAAAGATAAATATATATGTATATATAGATATAAATATATTTATATATGTAAAAGTTAGAAAGAGAAGTGCAGATGGAACGAAGAATTGTGTAGAGGAAAAAGATGCGCCGCTGTATAAAACCAACCAATGAACGGACAACACCAATGCGACAGAATATGGTGAAAGAGAGTTGAGAGAATGAGAAAGAACAGTGGCGAGACCGCACACTCTCTCGGATGTTTGCCCGATGCATTGTGGGGGTGTTGGCCTTCAACTTGACGGCGCAGTTTCACTGACCTGCCTGAGAAACTTGTATAGAATCGCACGCGCACACACACTTTGGATCTCTGACGACGAGTCATGATGGGGGGCTCATACGACGAGTCGCGTCTGCTGCATCATGTTTTGCAATATTGTAAAGAGTATATTTGCTACTTATTATACACACTCGCGTCATTTTTTTATGCAATCCAATGATACGCGTGGAATGAAGTTAAACAACACAATGATTAATTGTTTTAAGGGGTTGACAAGAAAGGGGAGTTAATTTATGATTTTTTTAAGTTGAAGTATTTTTCTTGAGGTACATTGGAATGAAGTTTGGTTGCATTCAATGTCATTTTGGAATTGGGTTTGCATCAGTTTAAAATAAGTCTGCAGGTTATTTTATGTGTTGAGAATATTATTTGTGAATGTAATTTTAAATTTAAGCTTTTAAGAAGATGATTTGTTAGTGATTTTGTGATTTTATTTGTTGCATTTATTTCTGCAATGTTTTATCGGGTGTTATATAGTTGGTTGGATGATTATGACAAAGAAATGAAGTCTGGTAACTTTAGACAGTTCTGATTGATGTTATTCAATTTGTATAGTAACTGGAGCAACTTAGTCAGAATGAAGTAAAGTTTCATTGAGATGAAGTCAGAAGTCTTTGGAGACTTCACAAGTTTTCTCATCATTTCAATCTGACTTTACTTTTTATATTAAGTGACGTTTAAGAAATTACAGTGCAGTCTCTTTTTATGAACTCATGATGTTACGAATTTTACTGTTTTTATAACCTAACTTTAATTCTTAATGATATTTACTAATTGGAAAAAATTGGAATAAAAACAAAAAGTGAAGGAGAAGTCATTAAGAAATCGAATCATTTTTTCTATCGCTTTGAAACCAATCCATATTAAATTATATCTTTTTGTTAGAGTACGTGTGATTGTGATAATTATCGATTAAATGATTAATCTGTCAATATTTTATTGAATATAATTAGTAATATCCTCAATTGCCATAAAAAGAAAATATTCCACTATTTGTAGAACCATTTTCGAGTCATAATGAAATAAATTAAAAGTATAAAATGGTTATTTTTTTTATTCTTCAATGTCGTATAAAATATCACATTTCGTAGAAGAAATCAAAGACCATAAAAAAAAACTCAAATATATTGAAAAAATTCCAGAGCTCAGCTTTTTAGGAAGTAACTGGATCACCTTGTAAAATTAAAATGAAATCACATTAAAATGATGTAATCAATTTGGATTTCTATTAATTTTTATCGTAAATCTGAGGATTTCTAATTTTTTTCCCCCTCCTAAAATCATAAAATAAAATTCCACATTGATTTTTTTGTACTTTATAAACGTCTTCAAAATGTTATTAAACATCTTTGAACTTTTATTTAACTATCAACAAATCAATAATTTCATTACAATTATTAATTCATTGAGATAGCAATAAATATAATTTAAAAATAACAATTGAATTATAAAATTGATGAGATGTTATAATTTTGTTAACTTCATATCCATTATGATGATTTGTGCGAAAGGAGCGTTACCTTCTCGCACCCTTTGACCATTCAACATTGCACAAACAAAGACCAATCGAGTGTCTTGCTTCGTGTTCTCCATTTTTTTTTCTCCTTTTTCCAATTCTTCTTCATGGATGCGTGTGTTGTTCGCCGCATTTGCTCTTTCGTCTCACCTTGGCCGCGGCCCTTCAACTGTCTACAGCCCACGCTGTTCCCCTTTCTCTTCATTCCCTCTCATCTACATTCTCAATTTCCTTCGACCCTGTATACAGGCGTGCGCTTTCTGTCTTGCTGGACATATATATCCCTGCTCTTTGTTTCACTTTTGAACATCCCTGATGTATATGACATATATCTGTCTCGTGTAAGAAAAAAAAAAAGAGAAATAAAATGGACATACCTGCGCTGTTGTGTGCGCAATATTCTCGCATCACCTGCCTCCTTTGTGTGTGCAAATATATGAAATACAATATAGAAGAATGGGAGAGAAAAGAGGAGAAAGAGCTGGGTAAAATGAATCTGCTGACAGAATTTACATATTTTTTGGGGCCCCTGAGTTTATTGTAGACGTGAATATATATTTATAAATGAAATTGTAGTGTAGTCTTTGATGCAGAAAAAAAAATGACAATTTAAGAATACATTGAAAATTATCCAACAAATAGTCACTGACATTTGAGAATAGAATTAAAGTTAATTCACATTCTGATGAATATTGAGTATTAATTAATGTATGTTTTTTTGTTTGTGTTGCAGGATGCAAGATCAAAGCTCTTCGTGCAAAAACAAACACGTACATCAAGACACCAGTGCGTGGTGAAGAGCCGGTGTTTGTTGTAACCGGAAGGAAAGAAGACGTTGCACGCGCAAAACGTGAAATATTATCAGCGGCTGAGCACTTTTCGCAAATTCGTGCGTCACGCAAGAGTTCACTTGGTGCATTGCTTGGTACACCACCTGGCCCGCCAGCATCTGTTCCCGGACACGTAACAATTCAGGTACGCGTGCCATACAGAGTTGTTGGTCTGGTTGTTGGTCCTAAAGGTGCAACAATTAAGAGAATTCAACATCAAACGCACACGTATATTGTTACACCAAGTCGCGATAAAGAGCCAGTGTTTGAAGTAACTGGATTGCCAGAAAGTGTTGAAGCAGCGCGACGTGAAATTGAAGCGCATATTGCATTGAGAACTGGTTCAACAACTGGACCTGGAATGGTCGTTGAAGAAGTTGATTTACTTGGTGCACTTTGTCGTGGTGGGTTGGGATCAATTTTGGGAAGTTTGGATCCACCAAGTTCAAATGGTTCAAATGGTTCAAGCAGCGGAGCTTTTTCTAGCAGTGGAAGTTGCAGCAGTTCATCAAGCAGTTCGGGTGCACCTGGGCTCAATGATTTAGTTGCTATTTGGGGCGCTGGATTGGAAAGAGATGAAGGTCTTGGTGAATCACCATCATTTGAATCACAAGCCGTATCAGCTTCATCAATTTGGTCATTTCCTGGTGTTGCATTACCATCAAGACCATCACCACCAGCTTCAGCAAGTCCAGCAAGTCCTACAGATTCACTTTTGGGTAGTGGTAGCGCTGCTGGACGTCGTGAGTGTGTTGTATGTGGTGATAAAGAAGTCACTGCAGCACTTGTACCATGTGGACACAATTTGTTCTGCTTGGATTGCGGCAATCGTGTATGTGAGAGTTCTGATCCAAGTTGCCCTGTGTGCTCCAGGCCGGTTCTTCAAGCGCTTCGAATTCTGTCTTAAGAATTTTAATTGTCCAACTACAACAACAGCATCATCATCGACATCATTGGTACCGTCATTATCATCATTGTCGTTTCCAGCATCATCATCATTGACATCCCATCGGTACGAGTGGAGGAGAGACACAGATAATTATGAAGATGTGTGTATGTGAGATGATTTTAAGATCAGGTTTATAAAAGTATTTGAGATTTTCAATTTTGCGCGTTTATTGAAAAAAAAAAAACAGGGGATAAAGAGTTTTATTGATGAAGAGAAAATTGTGAGAAGAGTAATAAAAGTAGAATGATGATGGTAATAGCAAAGGTGTAAAATAAAAATTCTTCATTATTGATGAGAAAATACGATGAGTGGAAATTACAATTGTCATTAATATCAATATGAAAGACGGTCGAAGAAATACATAAACAAAAACAACAAATAATAAATACCTAAATAAGTTCATGGGACCTTAGAGTCTGGGAAGACGCGCACAAGATTTAAATTCCACTGCTGCTGCTGCCAATACTGATTAGAATGTTGAATCAAGTTATGAAAAACAAAAATAAAAAGGTTGGAAAAGTCCAAAAGTAATGATTAATGTATGAAAAACAAGAAAAGTAACAAAAAAAAAATCATAAAAATGAGAAAATGATGAAAATATGAGAAAAAAAAATTATATAAATCCCGGGGATATTAATGCGTTCTTCGCACACTCATTCCCGCGCCAACCGGATACAACGAATCGATTAAATATGCTGTAGGTGTAGGCATCGAGTCGCGGCGCGTCTTTTATTTGCAATGTGCTTTCTTGCTTGAATTAAAAATAAAAATTGAGCAAATAAACGATTGAAAAAAAAAAAGGGAATAACGATAAAGGAAATAACAATGTTTCACTACTGTACAATGTTTGTGTTGGTGTTTAATACCAAAAAAGAAACGGAAGATAGAATGAAAATTTGCAAGCAAGTCGCGCCGTGAATCGATTGTACCGAGACTTGTAGGATATTCGTAGAACTGTCTAGTGTGATCGTGTAAGAGAAAATAAATACGTCGTGTTTACGTGCGTACGCGCGTCCCACTGCGAATTTAGTGAATGATGATTACAAAGGATGAAAAGGGGAAAAAAAATTATAAAGAACTGACGTGAAAGAAAGAATGAATTTATTTTCTTTTTCTTTTTTTGTTTATTCTTTTTTTTCAAGATATTAATTGAGAGGTAAAGTTGGAAGCAAAAGTGAATAATTAGACACTTCGAGATTGTAATCAAGCGCGATATTTAATTAATGAGACAGGAATGTGAGGAATTTAAATGCTCGTAGAGATTTTTAAATATATATAGAAAGTGATATTGAGAAATTGAAGTAAACGAAAAGAAAAATAAACACTTCGCAACCCCGCGCGCCACCGACAGAGAAATATAATAAAAAAAAGAAATAACGTGACAAGAATAAATACGAATAAACGCAAATGAATAAATAAAATATAGCGATAATGCATATATAGCTCAAGTGGCACAATTTCTTCCACCCGCCATCTATCGTTTAGAGTATTATCTTTACCTTTATATAAAAAAAAAAGCGACATAGCAATTGAAATAATAATATATATTATATATCAAAAAAAAAGAAAAAAAAACAAATATATAAACATAAACATATAAATATAGATAGATATTTGTGTGGGTGTATTTGACGCGCGCGTATATGTGTGTATATCTGTGTGTATGTTTTATGCATGCGTGTGTGAATATTTTATTGGAGAATTTAGATGTATTTTCGCGCGTTCATACGATGAAAGATGACTGGTGGAAGTTCGGCATTGCCCAATTATATTTTTTAACAAAGAAATGGAAAGAGAAAAAAAATAAAAATATGAAAAAAGTGAAGAAAAAAAAAAGAACACAAAATGCATTTGCGTATTACTTGAATGCAAAGAAATGAATTAAAATGTGAATGATAAAGTTGATTGAGGGTGAAAATTTGGGTAATTAAAATAAATATTGAAGATAAAATGATACAAAAGTGGTGGGCTAATTATTGAATTGGTTAAACGTGGGGTTGCGCAATTAAATTTCATTGATGAAAAGTGTTTTTTTCTTTCCTCATTCCCAAGTAATGCATTGAAAGGAAATAATAAAAAAAAAATTCCTTTATAAACATACACATACACACCATCAAAAGAAATAATGATAAATGAATAAATAAATTATAAATCTCTTCTCCTCGCGCCGCGTCCTCCCTTTGAGCGTATTCTTGACTTAGTAATAATCAAGTAATAATTAATTCTTAAATAATTGATATAAAACTTTCATAGTAAGGGGAGTGTGTGTTTGATCATGGACGCATGTAGCTTTTATCCCGAGAGACGTATTATATATTATATTATTATACATATATAAATATATTTATATATATATATTCATGTGTATGTATATATATATATGTGAATATATATATATATAAATATATATTGAATATTATAGAGAAGGAAACGGATGATAAAGATAAAGACTACCAATTTCATTACGTAAGTAAGCAAATACGATTGACGGGGACGGCATTTTTAGGGTGGGAAAAATATGAAAAATATAAATAAAACATAATAAGAATGAAGTAATTAACAGAAAGAAGAGAAGAAAAAAAAATCTCATTAAGAAAAATCTCCATTGATGATTTTTATTTTTAAATAAAAACATTTATTTTTTTCTTTTAAATTATATTTTTGCATTTTCTTCTTTTTATTTTTTCGGGCTGTTTTTTCTTTTGTTTTCAATTGGGTGGGGGGGGAGGGGATTTTTTTGTTTTCTCCACCTTACAAGTCACTATATGGATGGAAATAATAATCGGGTGATAAAGGAATATATAGATGTGATGATAATTGTGAGGAAATAGGAAAAAATTTTATTCTGGCGCTAACCAACCAAAATTCCATCATTCAATTTATTGTAAATTTGTTTTTGAATTTTTTTTTTTTCTTTCTTCATATTTTTACACGCTACATACATACATACATACATGCATATATATACATATATATATATATATATATTTATGAATATTTTGATATTCTTCAATTATTATCTCTTATTTTTCGAATATTCTATTTTTCTCGTCATTTATTTTTATTCAAAAAAAACTAAAAAACAAACAATTTTCTCCTCCTTTCTCGTTCTACTTCCTTCCGTTTGTTCATATATATACATATATATATATATATTGATCAACCAATATTGTCATGTCGCGAATGATAAAGGAACATAAATTTTCACTCGCGTGTCTCGAATTACCCCAATGGTGTTCCAATTATTCATTGAAACTTGAGAGTAATTATATTTTTTTGTCAATCGTTGTCATTTAAACGAAAACGAAAAGAAAAAAAAAGAATAAATAAATAAAATAAAATAAATGAAATAAATAAATGAATAAATAGTGTGTGAGAATTAAGCAAAAAGAAAGAAAACAAACCAGAGAAAGAGAGTGAGAAAGAAAGAGATAAAATAATAATGGCGATGGTTTATATACGTGCTCAAATAGTATTTTCGATGAAGCAGGGTGCAAGTGTAACCCACCCAACCACCCCCTCACCCCCACCGGTGTAAAAAAAAAAAACGAAGTTTGAAAATAAATGGAATGAATAAAAAGAGGAAGAAATGGAAAAAAAATTAACCTACAACATAAAAATTAAAAATACGGAAAAAAAAAGTTGCAAAAAAAATAACAATTATTATTATTATAAAGGAAAAAAAAAACTTCTTACGTCGTAATGTTGTAATAAGTATATCTATTTATTTTTATCGCGTTTGCGTATCTTGTCGCGCTCATAAAACAGGAAAAAAAAAAAAAGAAAAGAATAAACACAAATATATAAGCATTATTCGCGAATAATTATTTTTGCGTCGGCGTTTAGATGTCCCATGAGGAAAAAATGAGAAAAATGAATTGAAGAAAATAATAATAATAATAATAAAATAAATACAAGTTGAATAAGTGAAATAAAGAGAGAAAAAAAAAACCCAACGTCCTGGCAATAAAATGACATTGATCCCACATTTTAAACATATTATTGAATGGGACAACAACATACATACACGTAATAAACAAAAGAAGGATGGATAAACAAGAAAAATTATATAAAAATGGAGAAAACGATAAAAAAAAATGAGAGACAGAGATATGGATGCTCGACAGAGATTTATTATATATTTTAAGTTCAAAACAGCAAAAAAAAAAGTGAATTCTATATTTTTTCTATGTTGAAACTAAATAATAAATTAAAAAATGTGAAGATGAACAAAAAAATAATGATGATGATGATGATGATTAAACAATGAATGGAAAGAATCAACCGTGATGTGACGTATGCATATATATAAAATACATTTATACTTGTAGGATATTACATTTATTCTAGTTCCAACTCTTTGAAAAAAAAAAAAAAATAATGCAACCACCACACACATTAATATAAAAACAAAGTACTGTAGAAATGATTAAAATATGAAAAATGGTGGCACGTAAATTTTCGATATGTTAACATAATATATATATTCGTATATGTATATTTATTATGTTTACGTAATTATTGTGTGGAAGTAGATTGAAGGAAAAATAATTATATGTCATTCACTTCAAGGGAAAAAAAAAAAAAAAAACATAAGTCTGAATTACGGGCGAAAGAAGTTTTAGAATGTGAAAGAAACGATTGAAATTAATAATTCAAATAATGATAATATAGTAAAGAAGACAAAAAAAAAAGAAGAATAATAATGAAAAGAAAATTGATTAAATGAAGCGGAGGAAAAAACAGGAAAAACAAAATAATAATAACAAGATTTAATATAATTTTTTCGCCAATTTTTCAATTTTCGATATGACAAAAAAATAAGGCAGAAAAAGGAATTCGCGAATTTGCAGAGTCTTTCTTTTTTTTTTTATAGGCTTCATTGATGATATTAGAAGAAATAAGGGAGGGAATTTTGAGATTGAGATGAAAATTTGGAGGAAATATGAAAGGAAAATGTTTCGTCGTTCAATTTGTGGAAAAAATGAAAATTCATTATTGATTATTCAAATAATAATTTTTTTCTTTTTGATCTGTGGCGCGCAACAATTTCACATTTCTTTCTCTGTTTCCAAATATATATATTTTTTTTTATTTTTGAATTATTATTATTATTATTATTATTATTATTATTATATTTTTTGGTTTTTATTATAAATTTGCATTTGGACTAAACTGTAAAATAGTTTGAGTATCCAAATTTGCATATAGAAAAAAATAATGGGCGGTTGCCAAAACTTGATAATTGTCATGATCAAGTTGCTTTTTCATCTGTTGGTGAAAATATAAATAAATAAATAAATAAATAAATAAATAAATGAATAAACAGAAATGTGAGAAAAATATAAGTGAGAATATTTGAGAAAGGAAATAAGAGAAAGAGAGAATGAGAGAACAAGAGATAGATCAGATGGTGAATTTATCTTTTTGATCCACCATTTTTAATTTTATTCTAATTTTATTTTATTTTACAATTTTTTTTTTTGCCTACTTCTCTTTGCATTATTAATTAGTAAAGAAAATTTTATTTACACTCTCGAGAATATTTTGTGTGTGTTCATAAAACGCATTTAAAGTTGTCGAGAATCTCCGCTAGACCTGCGGGACAAATCTCTCTTTCCCAAAAAAATGAAAAAAAAAAAAGAAAAATATTTAAGAAAAAAAAAAGAAGCGATTATGAAGAATAAACAATTTTTTAACATTTTCTAATGATGCAAATATGAGAAATGGAAAATGAGACAGAGAAAAAGAACGAAATAGTTAAGAGCAAACCTACACTTTAGCCGAGGTTCTGACATCAAGACAACATAAACAATATAAATATATATATATGTATGTATATATATTTATAAATATTCATTAATTAATTTCATTCTCACTTTGTTATCTTCAAAATTTGATAATTATTTTTTTACCACAATCACACATTATTTCATGACATATTTTTACTTGTCATTATCCAATTACTATTTTATAACTGAATATTTAACAAAAAAAAAATATTCATTTAAATATCATTGAATTTTTATTGAAGAAAATAAATAAATGAAAAAAATAATATTAAAAAACACAAAGTTACATCATCCAAAATGGTCTCTCTCGACTTTCGAGCTTGACTAAAATTATTAGATATACAAATTACAAAAAGCGCAATAACTCATATAAAGATATTAAAATAATATGAATAAATGAATAAATAAATGACACACAAAAAAAAAAATGGGAGAATAAGAGAGTGAGAATGAAAGACATGAAATATTAAATACAGATGCTGTGAGAAAAAAAAATGATAGAGAGAGATAGAGAGAGACCCCTTGAGACAACGTTCTAAGTATTTATTATAAATAAAATGGAAAATAAATTTAAAGAGAAAAAAAAAATACACTAAGCTTAATTAATCATAATGTATTGAAAGCATTAAGCATAATGAATATATAGCCATTGGCTGTGACCGATAACTGCCATTTTTTTGTAAAAAAAAAAATGAAAATAATGATATCACAAAAATGAAGAAGAAAAATGAAAAAAAAAAAAGAAAGAAAAAAACACCAAGTTTGAGCAAGTTTTAATGGAGATAAAAAAATAAATATTAATAATAATAACGAGAGAGACTAGCCACACACATATATAAATACACACACACACACATTATTGTGAGAATATTTAACATTGCTATGGTGTATTGGCATGAAACATTAAAAAAAAAAACATTCAGATGAATGAAACTGCATGAAAAATAACCAACAAAATATGATAAAGATGATAAAGTCAACTCAGCACAATTTTCTTTTGTTTTCTTTTTCTCCAAAAAATCTTGTGTTATTATTCTACATAAGACTCAGTCATTTGTGATTTTTAAAGTGTAATAAAGAACAGATAAAAACAGAATAAACACAAGGGGAAATGAATATATGAGATTATCACATATAAAAACAAAAAAGAAAAATAACAAACAAACAATGGGAGAGAGAAAAAATTGTGAGTGAACTCAGTGAGAATGAAGAATTGCAAAAACAAAGAATTAAATAATGAAGTAAACATAAATAAATAAATTTATGGAATTACGCAGTGGTTAATGTAATTTGATGTATCGACAACCGCTCACACCCCCTGATCGTTGCCACCCCTTCAATTTTCACCCTCAATTATTTTTTCACACTTTTTGTGGTTGCGCGCCTCTTCCACACAACACAAAAACACAATACACGTGCGACTCAAAGAAAAAAAAAAAAAAAAAAACAGAACCCAAACAAATATGAAAGAAAAAAAAAAAATTAATTATATAATTAAATAATAAAAAAAAAAAAATAATAATAAATCATAATAAATAATAATGAA
>JAPYZH010000444.1:0-53265 GCA_030523085.1 Meteorus colon
TAGTTTAGTTAAAGTTATTGCTTCAATACAGCCTACGGAGATCTATAATCTTGCTGCTCAGAGTCATGTAAAGGTTTGTATTCATTTTCAATTTTATTCAGAATATTTTTCTGGTATTTTATCAAATTATTATTGTTATTGGCCCCCTGTTCCCATTTTTCTGTTTTATATATTTATTTTTAATTCTTAAGGTGAGCTTTGAATTGAGTGAATACACAGGAGAAGTCACTGCAATTGGAACCGTTAGATTACTAGATGCTATTCGGACGTGTGGATTAGAGAAAAAGGTGAAATTTTATCAGGCATCGACGTCAGAACTTTATGGAGGGAAAGATTCGTCATTCGTGTATTTCTGAATGTGATTCAACGTTATCCTTATTAATTTACTCATGTTTCAATAGCGTGTGCCAAAATCTACAGCTATTGGATTGTAGTGAATTATCGTGAAGCTTACGGTCTTTATGCTTGCAATGGTATTCTATTCAACCATGAGAGTCCTAGACGAGGTGAGAATTTTGTTACAAGGAAAGTTACAAGAACTATTGCCAAAATTCACATGGGCCTGCAGGACACATTAGAGTTAGGTAATTTGAACGCAAAAAGAGATTGGGGTCATGCCAAGGATTACGTCAAGGTAATTGATAATAGATGATATTCTTTTCGTTATTTTTCTTGTTTTTTGTTCAGCATGCCAATAACTTATTATAAGAGATTGAATGTTCAGTACTGAAGTTTTATTTTTTTTATGATCCAGGCTATGTGGATGATGTTGCAACAGGAAACACCAGAAGATTACGTTATAGCAACCGGCGAGAGTCACAGTGTACGTGAGTTCGTTGAGACAGCTTTTCTACATGTTGGAATAAGTATTATTTGGGAAGGCGAAGGGATTAATGAGATTGGGCGTGACAAAGACACTGGCAAGATATTGATTCGTGTTAATCCAAAATATTTCCGACCTACAGAAGTTGTGAGTATGATTAATCGGAGCGTTTCACTTGCCATTAATCCTTTCTATATCAATCAATTTCAATTTGATCTTTCATGTTTATTTATCCATTTAGGGGATGTTGCTGGGCGATGCAACAAAAGCAAAAACGAAGTTTGGTTGGACCCCGACGATAACTTTTAAAGTGAGTTCAATGATCAATTGTAAATATTATACATTTATTCAGTGATCTCATTCATTCATTTATTCATTTATTCATATTCGGCGAGTGAATGACAGACTCAAATTGAATATTTTTTCTAATTATATAGGAGCTCGTTCGCGATATGATGGATGCGGATTTAATTTTAATGAAACGTGATCCCACGGCCTGAACTGATAAAAAATGATGGTCCACTTGACACAGTTGTAAAGCATTCCTCCATATGTTGGGTGAGAGAAATAATAATGACATATTGACGTAGGTTTTTTTTAATCGTACTAGTGACATATTTTTCACAATTATTATACCATAATATTATTTGTAAATATACATAAATCAATTTATAGGAAGATGAAAGATTGGAACCATTTATATTAAATAAGGCGAGATGTTAAAATCGTGGAAATTGAATTTTCATGATGTGAAAATTTTAATAAATATATCTAATAATCGTAAGATAATTTCTACGATAGATAAACAATGTTTTTTCTTTTGAAGAGCACACACTGAACACTTGCGTTTAATGTTCAATAACCAATACAAATGATGATTACTTAACGTTTCATTACTGTTGGCATACATACAGTATGCATGTCAGACAAACTGAAGTGAGACTGAATAATAAAATAATTCACTTAGTCTCAACACGTATATTTAAGTCAATTATTACAATAACTTTTATAAATTTATTGGTCGTTAAAATATTCAATGAGACATCGCATGAATATCTCAATATTTATATTGACAACGATATATATAGTTATCAACTATTATGCGAAAGCTGTTGACGTGAGATCTTTCAACATCTCATTCGTAGCGTATGGATTATCCCGTGGCACCTAAACATAAAGATGATGAACATTTCATATATATCATTTTCCTCTGACGTCCATAGTTAGTTTTATCTGCATAATAATCATTAAGATATCCAATTACCATATGCCCCGCTCGATTAATCCAGTACATCTTGAAGTTTTTATACTCTTTTATGTAACCCTCAATGATGTTATCAACACCAACCGGAATTCGGTCTGCAGTTTTCCACGCGTCAATGCCCTGCCATTCGAGGTTTTCTACCCATTTTAGCGTTCCAGGTGTTGCGACAATTAAATCCAATTGACCAGTGAATACAAAGACCTGCAGATCGGTTTCATTGAGCAGACGGTCAACTAATTTATCATAGAAAACAAAAACATAAAAGAAACGTGTAATAATAATTGTCACTATTTTCATTGGCTACAGGAGAGATAATTGATGATCCAAACCATTTCAATCGGATCAGACATCAAAAGAATGTGAAAACACTCACCGATATTAGTAACGGGTTTCATAAAATCACCAGCAAGAGTTTGGAATACCGTTAATGATTGCATACTCCATTCCCGTTCAATACCCAGTGCAACTTTGACCTGGTTATTCATGAGTTTGTCCAGAGAATAGTCATCTATCGCCCGCGTATTGAACGTTGCGATACCAGGAAAAAATCTTTGGATGTAGTTCGTTCTTGTTTCTTCAAGAATATTATAGAAATCAATATTTCCAGTAACTTTAACTATAACTCCTTCAGTATACGACCAAAGTTCAGTCGCCTTTTTCCATAACCCTTGATCCACAGCTTTTTTGGTAAGTAAGGCAGCGTCTTGAATTTTCTCGAAACCTACCGTATCAATCATACCCTTTCAACAGATAATAAAACTGTAGTCTCATAGTGTTCGTGAGCAAGTATATTAATCATGTTATGAAATGGTTTGTGTGTTTAGTTATCTTACTGTGTGGAGTAGAAATGGTGCCCACGAGAGAACTGAATCGATTGGTGAAATCCACGAATCACCTAAGGCAACGCCTTTCAGATTACTTTCAATCGTTCCGTTCTTCTGTGCCTAGAGGAACAATAATCAAATAAATGTGGACCAATGAACTCGATAAAAAGAAAACTGACTGAAAGAACAAATATTTAATATCACACAGAAGTAAAAACCTTACTTGGAACCATAACAAAGCGAATTCTACAGCCATTTTTCCACCATAAGACTCAGCAGTAATATAAACAGGAACTTTTCTAAACTGTGGAATTTTTTCATAGAATCCACGGATGCACTCGACAAGATCTTCAGCAATTTGTTTGTTATTATCTGCATATGCAGATGATGAATCAACATAGCTAAATCCAGTTCCAACAGGATTATCGATGAACAATACATTATAATCATTAACCCAAGTATGATTCCGTGTTTGGAGTTCCACATCTAGTGGCCCGATCTCTTCAAAATTTCCGTAACCTGTCGAAGATGCACCTGGACCACCTTGTAACCAAATGAGCAATGGTTTTCCAAACACATCATGAGTAATGGATTCATTTGATGAATTGGCGTAATACAACCACCAAAACATATGAGCTGAGGGTCGGACTGTTACGAATCCCCATTCTTGCTCGCCCGCTCCGAAACCTTTTCTTCCTTCGACTTTATGAACTTGTGCTGTCATCGATACATAATATGAATGTTATAAAACGCATTTGTTGAAATATAGTTTACGAACAGTGTGAGTCTGTGTGTGTGGGTGTTTGATAGTTTCACTTGAAAAATAAATTAAATATCTAGGAGTCGAATATTACCTTGAAGTAGAAGACATGAAAGCGAAATTACGAAACAAATCCAAGACATGGTGGATGAGGTCCGGCTTCTTCCCTCTAAAATTGTAGGTAAAATGAAAACTAGCGTTTATATGAATTCGTCCAATCTATAGGTTCCAAATCATCTCATCCAACGTCTTTAGATAAGAATTTGTTAGATATTTTATCAAGCACACTGAAGTGTTACATTGATTACAGAGTTTTACCTAGGAACTTGTTATCGGTTGATTAAATATTAAATTTAATGATTGTTATCAATTGTTAGATTCTCATGTTACTTATTGTGAATGATATCGACCTGTCGCTATTGTCCACTCGATATGAAATGATGATCTCTATACCAATATATGAATGCGAATATTCTTGGTATATAATGTTGTGCGGAATCAATGTGTTATGTATTACTGTAGAACTTTGATGTTGATTCAATACAAAAATCACTGAAATATGTTGATTGGATTCTTAATAGGGATTAACAAGAAGAAATGATGAAAGGTAAATTCCAAAGTCGTGAAATCGTGCGTACCGAAAAATTTCACGTTTCGTTCTGTCTTCTTCTTTCAACAAGTTTCATCGAAGGTCAAGTTTGCGTTAGTGGAATTCCACACAACTACGAAAGTGCAAAAGAGGTGAGAGAAAAAGTGAGATAGGTAAAGAGGGAGGGCATGGTGGTATGTACACACATGCGACGCTGTGTCTCTTCACGGATGAGGTATCATGGGAAAGTGTTGTGAGAAGATACAGTCACATTCATGTGTATAGTCGAATTATCAGCTCCTACGTCATGATGATTTTTTTATTATTCAAATTGCGAAAATATCCTGACAGTTTTCGGGGGAATATTTTATTGATATTGTTTTATGTCTCATTACAAAACACAATCATTCATCGAAAGGACCAATTGTAATGTGCCAATAATAATTTCTTATATGAAAAAATTGTTACCATAAATTATTCTTACAAATGAATTGCAAACAGAGACATGATAAATCTGTGCATAATTTATGATAATGTAAAAAGATGATTTTGAATAAGTAGGAATAAAAAGTTGATAGAATTTATATGGACAAGAGAAAAAAATTCGTGAAATCTTTTTATGAATTACGTTACGATAATGATGTTATGACTTGGATATACATGTAAATATAATATATGTATATATATTTGTAGATATATATCAGTTCGTTTCAAGTTCTTCATAAATATTACACTGATGATGATCATGGAATAATATATGCAAGCGGAAGAGGTAAACAAATATTTAAATTTCGTTTACTATTAATTTCATTTTATCGCCACCACTTTTCTGTTTATCTTTTTTAATATGAATACACGTAACATGCTTAACCCCAGCCCCATACGCTATAATAATTTATGTATATATATACATTCAATTAAGCATATGAGAAAGTGAAAAATAAACGAACTGTCAACTTCAATATTTCAAATAAGTGAACTTTAAAAAATTAGAGCGAATATTCGATTCTATAATCGTATCTAATCAGACCTGAAGAGAAATCAGTTTATATATCGCTTTCAGAATTTATTAATTTTCTATTTCGATTCTCCCCAAGTTTAGATCTGATAGAATCTAATAAAAAGTATCAGATTGAGTACGATCTAATGATTTTTTTTTCCTTTAAGCTGGAAAAAAATATACTTTGTGAGTCATGAAATGAGTAGAAAGAAAGCATTCAGCAAATTCTTATAACATATATACGAAAATAGTAAACGAATGATAATTAAACATATGTGCGTAATTATCATGCGTTGACTATTTTACATATGTTATAAATACAAATTCAATTTTGTTCCTTGTTATATTTTGAAAGTAGAAAAGATTATAGCAATAATGTAAATTGTCTGGAAACTGTATAATCTAGTGACTGCATCAAAATCATTCTGAAACCGAAGGCGTGTCGTCTTCCGTACATCCATTAGAGAAGTCGCATTATCTTTTTTTTTTTTGCTACATGACAAGAAAAAAAAAACTTTGCAACTTTACTTAACATTACTATGCTATATCATAAAAATAAAGATGCTTCAACGGTTTGGCTCGACAACAGCACTCAAGAATTCCATATTGCTTTTACGTTTGTCTTTAGACTAGCAAATTCGTACTTTCTATTATTGCGACATATCGCCTCTGTAGTTTCTCATATACAGGACTTTCAGGATATCCTTGAACAATCATTGTCTAGACTTGATTCGACATATTGGTAAAGGGTCCAATAGATTTACCTGATGCGATAATTCTAAAATTACGCAATGGACAGAAGTCCCAATAGACATCGAAAATACCCACACATTAACATACGGGAAGCATCATCATCAAGGTAAGAACTTTCCGGCACATATCCATAAATATTGTCACATTAATTTATCGTCAGTTCTATCCGACCCGCAGAATTTAACAAAAAAAAAAAAGTCCGGACAAATTTTTCATTTCTTTATTTTAATTACATACACACATGCCTGCGTTAATCTCATATACGTTCCGTATCCGACTTTCACTGCATTACATTATTGAAAATGACAACTGACAATTGAATGCTCTCGAATTCCGGAAAATGAATAAGTCAATTTATCTTTCGAGTAATGAAATTGTCTTCATTATACAGTTTCAATAATTACTATCATTCCGATGATTTGTGTGCTACTCTTCAGCGCATTTCCTACATAATGTATTTGTATAAGATTTAGAATTGTGTTAGGAGATACAGTTTCAAGTATATATATATATTTTTATTCATTTCATGTTGACACCTCCACGTCTCTCCTAACTCTCGATTTTACACGTGTAATAGTTCCAGGCCCATTGGCCCCCTCGTATTATGTTTATCCCTACCTCAACTAAATGAGAAGCGTGTTCATCAACTGGCCCGCGGACGTCTCGCTCACACATAGCTACATATGAATGACTTACACATATGTATATATTTATTCCTAAGCCCAACCATCATCCATGTCAAAACGGCTAGTCCCACTTTACTATAAAAGCAACAGCAGAAACATCGAATTTTACCAGAAGAGAATTACAGAATTGACGAGAAGGCGCTGACGCGCGTTTACTTATTTTGGAAATACTCAACTTTTTCTCTTCTTCATATCATTGGAGCAACCCTATATTATACATGATGCGTTGTTCAAGTCTGGTTAGTGTTTGTGTGACACGTTGTTTAATATTTTTTTTTAATTCTAATAAAATCGTTGATTGCAATGCAATTGATATCGCTGGAAATTAAAAAAAAATTATAATGATGATAACTGAAAAATACAGAAGTTTTGCAATGTACGATATTTGCAGAATATATTTTCGCGCGTGGGCGCATGATAATTCAACTGCGTGACGTGAAAGTGCCGTGTTCTTTTATTTTAATTTTTCTTTTATCTCTTCATTTATTTATTTGTTGACTTATTTTCTTTTAACTCTCCAATTTGCCTATTTCATTTGTATTGAAAGAGATATAAATGAACAGTGGTTGCATGAATTCATGTGTATAGTAAACGCTCATTCTTATAATTGTTTATTCAATGTATGTATGATGGATTTATATATATTGTGCATCATGATTGTTGGGACTTTCAGGTGGTGCTGCAGTGTCTGCTACTGTTCAGCTGTGCAACATTTGGTGAACCAATTCGAAAAAGAAGAGAGTGAGTGATGAAGAAAGAAAAATTTCATTTATATATTCTTTCGCCTCATTGTCTATGATTTCACCCAAATGCCTGTTATTGATTGATCATATCGATTATTGGTCTTCAGCACTGCAACTTTCTTTCGTTTTTATTTTCATTTAGAGCACCCTTGGTTGATTACGCAGTACCACCACCACCACAACCGCCTTCATCTTATGGAGCACCAGCACCAAGTTATGGCACACCAAGCTCGTCTTATGGAGCGCCATCATCGAGTTATGGGACACCAGCACCTTCCTACGGTCCACCACCTGCTCCCGCCAATTCTTATGGGCCTCCATCGTCATCTTATGGTGTACCAGCAGCACCAGCAGCACCAGCAGCATCATATGGACCACCAGCAACATCGTATGGTGTACCAGCAGCGCCAGCAGCACCAGCTGCATCATATGGTCCCCCAGCTCAATCGTACGGTCCGCCAGCAAGCGAAAATCATGTTGGATATGATTATCATCCACCTCCTCCTCCTCCTTCAGGCGAATGGAAGAAGAAGCTCAAGTGGAAAGCTGAATGGAAACAGATCTGGAAGACTGAGAAAAAATTAGAATGGAAGCAAGAATGGGTGAAGATTAAAGTGCCTGCTTGGAAAGAAATCCAAGTTCCTGCTTGGAAAGAAGTGCATGAGGATGTGTGGAAAACAATCAAAAAGCCTGTCTGGAAAGAAGTTCAAGTGCCTGGATGGAAAGAGGTCAAAGTTCCAGCTTGGAAACAGGTATGGAAGCCAGTATGGAATGTTGTTCAAGTGCCAATTTGGAAAGAAGTTCAAGTACCAGAATGGAAAAAAACTTATGTTCCTGAATGGATTGAAACTGGACACAGTAATGATGTAGCACCAAGTTATGGACCACCTGCACCAACTTACGGACCACCAGCACCAACTTACGGACCACCTGCACAAAGTTATGGACCACCAGCACAAAAATACGGACCGCCAGCAACAAATTATGGGGCACCAGCACCAAGCTATGGACCACCAGCTGATAACAATGCTGGTTACAATTATGATCCACCAACAACACAAGCACCAACAAAAAAGCTCATATGGAAAACAGTGTGGAAGAAAGTGTGGCGAACTGAGAAGAAACAAGCATGGGAATCACAAAAAAAAATGGAGTGGAAATCAGAGTGGAAACAAATATGGAAAACAGAGAAGAAACAAATTTGGCGAACGGATAAACAATTGACATGGAAAGATGAGAGTGTCAAAGTATCGGTACCATCGAAAAAAAAAGTGTGGATAACGCAAAAAGTTGAGGTATGGAAGAATGAGTGGAAGAGTAAAAATGTACCCGTATGGAAGAGTGTGCAGGTGCCGGCGTGGAAGAAAGTCTGGAAACCCGTGTGGGAGAAAGTTTGGGTACAAACAGATTCGCATCATCATCATGATGAACATCAAGGATATCAACGATGAGAATATTTACATGATAATGACAACATTGAGTAAATACGCCTACTTTTCATTTTAAATCAATTGTAAATAATTCTATGTATCTATAAGCTTTATTATGACATAATTAAAGTTTATTTTTTATATTGTCGAATTCATTGTTAATATTATGACAATTAGTATTACATTTTATTGTTATTCTTTCTTTCTTCGTCGGAATGACATCAGTATAAAGTGATAAATGTGTGCTTTGAGAGAGGGGAAATGTTAGAATTAAATGAGATAAAAATCATCATGAGATAGGGGGGCAAAAGCGAGAGTGGGAAGTAGGGGTCTTGAGAGGTCGCGAAACGAACCCACGGCCTTTAGAATGCGATACTTTCTCCATAACTTCAAGAGCGGGAGATCTCGCGACTTTCCCACTCGGAAGTTGTTCGCTAACACGTGGACATCATCTGCCTCAGGCTATGTACGGATGTTTTTTCTTCTGTCCATCTATTTATTCATTTATCTCACACACATTGGAAGTGCAATTTATCATGAATGCAACATCTTTTCAGAAACATAAAGGTGACTATAATACATGCTTATTCACAATTTTCATTTGTCAAATTCCTGGTGGCTGATAAAAAAATATAATAAAAAAAAAAAAAAATCATGCGAATATGTTTACTGATATCATTTCCGTGTGAACAGAGTGTGAATTTCAGGTTTAAAGTTGCCCGAGGACTTCCTCAAGAGTAAGAGAGTGAAAGTTGTAAGATATTCAAGGCTACAACAGGAATATCAAACTTGATCCTTCTTCATATACTTTTTTTTTCATCCTTATCCTCTGCTATTTCTTCAACTTTGTATTTTTATTCTGTTTCATTAATTTTCTCTCGTCCACAGTGACAATATCGAGTTGATCCAAAGTAAATTGAAATGACGTGCATAAAAGTAGATCGAGAGCGAGAGTGTACCCGAGTTATGTATAGGAATAGTTCGTCGACGACGGTCTAGGCGTGTTCGGAATATCGAACACACTTATCACGTAACACCAAAAGAATTGAATGCACGTGCGTGTCTTCTATATATAACGCATCACGACTCTTGCTTTTATTTCCATTCAATGATAATAAAGACAATAATGAGGTTGACGTTTGAATTACACAATTGTGATAATTCATCATCGAAAATGAAAGACAAAAAAAATTCTCATATGACTGGGTGTTTTTTTTATCCCATTTCCAAGAGCATTTAAATTATACATGAATATATTTATATGTTTTCGCTGTTTATAAACGAAGAATATAATGAGGACGAGTTCGTTGCCAAAAACTGTACATAATCACTAAGAAACGTTATTTCTTTCTTTATTCTTTCTCTTCATTAATTATTCATAAGTTGAATGTATTATATTGGATCCATGAAATGTCTTTATTTTTACAATTAGCTCATTAATCAATATGCGTATGTAAAATTGATATAGTAATTCCCCAAATCAACAGTCAAAATGATGAGATGAATAATTGAATGAATTAAAAAATTCTGTTAGCGCCAATGTTTTATATGATACAACATGGGAAAGTGCCATTGACATTGTGAAACGATATATCAAAACTGCACGACTCGCAACGTTGAACTCTATGTTATATGAGAATATATGTGCTGGTGCACTTGGCATAATTATTTAACATAAATGTCCTGCGTGACTGATTGCATATATTTAATGTGTTTCACTTTTTTCTTGAAACAGCCGTCAAATGTACACATAAATCCCTTGACACTCTCTATTTCTATTCATATGCAATTTATGTTCTATCGTTTCGTAGGATTACAATGACATACTGATCGTAAAAGAAAATCAATAGAAATGAGTAGCTAACTGTCTCATATATGAACAAGGCACAAGTCGTTAGACCAGTGGTTATACTTTCACGGATCCAATGTTCAATACTTATATGGATTCTTGTTTGCATTTCTCTTTTTTTTCTTCTCTTCTATTTTATATACCATTGTCTATTTATATTTTGTGTTCTAATTCAATGCATCATTGTCTTGTTGTTGATTGGTACAAGCCTGATCAGTTGCGAAAAAGAATTATACATCATCAAACACTGAATCAAGATAAATTACCAAAAAGAGTAGGTCGCATTTAATGCGAATAGGACTTTCGTTGATAAATATGTGTGAGCTGTATTGAATGACTTCTGGCTATCAGTAAACTATCAGTGAGCAATAAATTCAAGCAGGTTACACGCAGATTCAAGCCACTCATTTGGTGTACCTTCATATCTCACCCGACTCCTTCTACATCAAGGATCGTTTCTCTTCTGCTCTTCTCTCAAGTGAATTTATTCCAACAAAGTCTCCAGCTGCACTTGAATTAATGTGCAATTTCATTCCATCCTCACGTTATTCCCATAGCAATGTTTTTTCTTCACTCTTTGTCAATGTGACATAGGACAATCACACAGACATACACAGGTGTCTTGTGCATTACGAGACTGTATGAAACGCACTCGCTTTCTTTTCTTTCTCCATGATTGGTTCACGAAGCTTGCTGAGCCTCTTGTATGTTTCCAACATATATGCTCTACATGCATCATACACATATAAATATATCATTGACATATTGCGTATGTCGTTGACTGGTAGTACGAACTCCGAATACCAATATCGAATGTTTCGATTTCGCTCTGCTACATTTTGGAATTGGATTATAAAATTGCGATCCGAGTCTATGAAAAAAATAAAGAATAAATAAATGTAATAATGAGATGATGATAGATAAACAAAAGAATAAAAATTCAATTTGGTTTAAGCTGTTGGTCCAGAACGCACGTCATTCTACTTTCTCACGATTTTGCTCCAGGCAGTTAGTGGCCGGATATACATATCACTCAGTAAATTTTATATGTATATATATTATGTTAGTTACTTTAGATGATCGACATAATCGTGAATTCGATTAAATTTCATGAGTGATTGATCGAGGAAACGAGTCAAAAACACTTAATTTCTTTTACAGAGAGTAAGAAAGAAAGAATAATATTTTCTTCGCTTTCGTTTTATTGTGTGGTGTGTTGTGTATGGTATTTTGATGCAAGAAGGGCCATTGAAAATGTACATGGTCAGTATGTTGTGGCTGGAAAAAAAGAGATAAATCAAAAAAAAAGATCAATAGTTCTACAGTGTTTCTCTTTTCGTCTCACGTAAGCCAAAACAAAAGAACCTCGTGCGGTAGAAAGAAAGTGGAACACACCTCTTTCCATTACGATATATATATACCTATAATTCAAACAATTTGCCTGGAAGAAATGTTATGGGTCCCTGATGTAACCAGAAGTGGTGCGCGTGAGCTTTATTATTTTTTTTCTTCTCCTTTTTTCATTTCATCATCCTTTCCCTCCTCGTATTTCTCCTTTTGATTTCATACGTACGATGATGGTCAACATTACGTTGTTTTGTGGTAATTTCAGATGAAAAAAGGGTTTAAAAAAAACCACGGTCGATATAATTTGGACTCTCGATTTTGTGAAAGTCAAAAAAATCCATCCCAATTTTCATTTAATTTTGTTTTCGCTTCTGAAGAATTCACTTTCATTTGAGATATACTTCAATATAATTTTATGTTGGTTTATTGGAATTACTCGAGAGTTTTTATGACCGTCAATTTCATTTATTTATTTTTGTCCCCTGACACCTATAAAAATGAAAAAATTAAAACAAGATTATATGCATGAATAATGAATAATTTTTGCAAGCAGTTTCTAAAATATAGAGCAAGAGCGAAGGAGAGTAATAACCTTGGCTTATTCAACCTTGCTCTGGGCGCTTAACTAAAGTAACGCATTACAGATAAATGCATATATACTCAAATTCAACATACCTAAACAAGTGAACAAGTAGTCACGTTGTGTGTTTATTTGTGTAGAGTCAAGACCATCCAAAAGCGGATTTGCGCTTGGTAATACACGTTGAGGAGGTTTTTACTACATACATTATGAATAGTGGGGAAAAATAAAGTGCGTCGATTACTTTCTCCAAGAACGCTCCGATGAAAAAAGATATAATGCGTCTTAGTGTGCGTGGGCAACAAGGAGAAAACTATGGACTTCCTTCTTGTTCTATATCCTTTCTTCCTTCCTTATTAAATTTTTATATATATGTATACGTTTTGTCCACCACCACTGTAAATATTGACGAGATCGTCGACGCTATGTTCTCCCCCGCCATAGAAACACACACAGTGAGCTCTGCATCAATGATGTGTTGCCCTCCTTTGACGATTCCGATTCGCTTTGGGTTCACCCAGGTCTTGCCGTTTTACTTCCATGGGGGAGGATACGTGCCTATATAACTACGGCGTTCCGCTTATTGGACCAAGTAAAGCGAGTTTACCTGTGACAAGGGAAAGACAGTTTGCGCCCGGTTCCCTAACGGGTGGCACTGCGACATCATGATAATCCGCCCGAGATTCGCGGTGAGTTCAGCCGATTTTGATCACATTGATTCATCCAAAAAGTGATTCAACTGAATTGTTAATCGATTTGTTTGATGTTGTATTTGTAGATTGTGCTTGTGGCGTTATTGTTGCAAGTTTCGCTGATAAGTAGTAAAGCGCTTGATCAAAATGAAGTGGCTCTACAGAATCCATGGCAGAGTCGACAAGGGTATGTTGTTTCTTCATATTAATTAATTCCAGAAGTAGATAGCATATAATTTCTCATCTTTTTTCGGGACTATGGCAGACAAGTGCAGGGCATACAAAAGCGATACGCACCAGAAGAAGATGCAGGACATGATGATCATCATCATCATGAAACTGGATACTGGAAGAAAAAATTAATATGGAAACCTGGCTGGCAAAAAATATGGAAACCGGCGAAAAAACAGATTTGGAAACCAGCATGGAAGAAAATATGGAAGCCTATTTGGGAGCCAACAAAACGAGCTGTTTGGAAGGAAGTACAGGTTCCTGATTGGAAAAAAATATGGAAACCAGTATGGAAAGAAATTCAGGTGCCTGTGTGGAAGGAAATTCAAGTGCCAGCATGGAAGAAAGTTTATAAACCCGTGTGGAAGCCAATTAAGGTGCCGGGTTGGAAAGAAATCCAGGTACCAGATTGGAAAAAGATATGGAAGCCAGTTTGGAAAGAAATTAAAGTGCCGGCGTGGAAGGAAATTCAAGTTCCTGCATGGAAAAAAATATGGATTCCAGAATGGGTAAAAGTTGGTATACCTGGTGAACATTTTCATGGTACTGATAATCATGGATGGCAATATACAAGTCATGATTTGTGGAAGAAGAAATTGATATGGAAACCACTCTGGAAAAAATATTGGAAACCAGGGAAAAAACAAATTTGGGTTCCCAGTAAAAAACTTGAGTGGAAGGAAGAATGGAAACAGATATGGAAACCAGCCAAAAAACAAATTTGGTTGGACGATAAGAAGCTTGTGTGGAAAGAAGAGTGGAAACAAATTTGGAAACCGAGTAAAAAATTGATTTGGGTGCCAGACAAAAAATTAGAGTGGAAAGAAGCGTGGAAACAGATATGGCGTACTGAGAAAAAGCAGGCGTGGATACCAGATAAGAAATTGGCATGGAAAGAAGCATGGAAGCAAATTTGGGTTCCGGACTGGAAAGAAATTTGGGTGCCAGGATGGAAAAAGATATGGAAGCCAGTTTGGATTTCTGAATGGTTTCCAGCGGAAGATCATCATCACCATCATGGTGGTGGCGGAGGCGGAGGCGGTGGAGGTGGTGGATGGCACGATAGGAAAGATGTAGTGGTTGATGATGTGCAGCAACGATTAGCAAGACAAAGCCATAATTTACAGCCTCAACAGCAACATATACAACAAATTTTACCAATTCCTCAAGCTCAACATGAGTCAAATCTGAGGCCACCAGCTTCAATAACTGCTGATCTTATACCACCATCGACAAACCAGCAAATAGGATGGCCAAGTCGTTAAACAAAAACGACAAGACTCAATTGAACTTGTACAAAGACAGTTTAAATATAAGCTCGATGTAAATAATAACCATTGAAGATTAGTTTTTTCACGAAATGTGAGACAGTGCTGAACGATATGAGAAAGAAGCTCGCATATATTCTTCTCATCATCAAATTTTCTGTATCATCATTGTTAATATTATGTTTTGTTCATCTCTGTTCTTCGTATTATTTACGAACAGGAAGAAATACGTTATCTGTTGTCACGATTGTTGGTTAATTAATTATCTGTTATGAATAAATTTATACAATATTTTGTTTACAAAAAAAAATCTCAGTTCCTCGTGAAAAATTATTTATTCCCTCGTTAAGCTCTCATATATCAATTGTCGATTTATCACTCGCTGAACCACATGTGCAACTGTTGCCATAAATTTTCAAGTAGAAAATCGCCTGTGAATCCAAGAGAAAGTGCAGTAAATACATATATGTGTATGTATATCATGATGTATATATATATATATATATGAAACAACGCGCATATATGCACATTAGAGAACTGTTATACGAGTTGGGAGAGAAAGTAAGAGCAGTGAATATGTGTATTTATTACCACCCACCAAGCTCATTAATTATTCTGCAGACCGCAATACTCCATTACCATCATCAGAGTTACACATATGTAACATCAACATTGCGTGTTATTACATTTCCACATTTATTAATTAATTAATTTTTCTGTCAACCTGTTCATAATATTGATACTTCTTCTGATAAGAATTCAATGGTGAGAATGAAAAGAATGATAATAATCGAAAGAGAGAGTAAATTATAGATGTAACATATTCCAAGATGCATTCTGAATTATTCACATCCAATATATAATTTAACATAATGCCCAATGAAACTAAAGTTTCTCATGCTGTCGACAAACAGAAAATAAATAATAAAAAGAAGAGAATTAATTCGTTGAGGAAATTAAAAGCGAAAATAATTTATAAAGTTATGCACATACTTTGAATTCGCTTTCCATCAACCAACCAAATTTGATGCCATAAAATTCCAACCATGTAGTATCTTGAATACAATTTTAATTACATTTGCCTACGGCGTATCCAGACTTCATAATTGCATCCGGAAGAATTCCGGAATAAAACACTTGATTTATAAATAATACACAGAAGTAGACAAACCGGTTTTATTTTTTTGGTGCGAAAATTTGAATATACATTCACACAGAGCATAAAGAATATAAGATTGCAAATCAAGATATATTTGTTCATGAACGGCACAGGTCAAATCGGTTTATCGGAGAAGTCATCAAGTTTCGGTATTGGTGAATTAGTTTTTGCAGAATTACCATATTCTCACCCATTCAGCCCATTCAGTGCTACTAATGTCGTCAATACGTGTTCATTCAACACTAAAAATGCTATATAAATGGAAGACATGTACAGAGATGAATGAAAAAGTGTCCAAGTGCTATTCAAGAGGATGTTCATTGCATTTTGTCTCATCATATTAAGTGTCGTGTGGATTTTCTGTTTGGAGAATTGTTGGAAGCCAACAAAATTCCCACCAGGTTTTCCATTACTTAATTTTTCATAAAGATATAACTAATTGAGTTCATTCAATTGTTGTTTAATTATTCTAATAGGTCCGCACTGGCTGCCGTTTGTTGGAAGTTTTCCAAAACTCCATAAACTTAGGAAAAAAACTCATTATCTTTATTTAGCCTTTAATGAACTCTCTAAAATTTACGGGCCCATTCTGGGATTAAAACTTGGACGACAAAAGTTTGTTATAATATCAGGGAATAATTTGATAAAGAGAACACTGATGAAACAAGAATTTAATGGGCGACCAGAGAGTTTTTTTTTTAGAGTACGAGCATTTGGAAAAAATAAAGGTTTGTTATTCGCTGATGGACCTACATGGTATCATACGAAACGTACAACGATTAGAATTCTTTCGTCATTTACTATTGGAAATGATTGTGTCATGAATAAGTGTTTGAAGACTGAGGCGGAAATGATGGTGTTGAATTTAAAGAACAGAAATATCAAAGGTGAAAGTTCGATTGCAATTAATGAAATTGTAAACATTGCAATAACAAATGTACTGTGGTCAATGATGGCGGGATACAGGTTTACTGAAGATGATCCCAAGTTACATCGAATTTTGAAAGCTGTTCATGAAGCCTTCCGGTAAATTGGAAAATTTTTATCCAATCCATCAGCAATAATTTGGCTGACGAGTTATAACATTAATAATACTAAATTTTTTGTAGAACAAATGATACATTGGGTGGGATAGTTTCTCATATTCCCTTTCTCCGTTTTATCATCCCAGGATTATCAGGATACAATGATCTTATGGCAGTACTTGAAATCATTTGGGGTTTCATTGATGGTGAAATTGATAATCATGTGAAGACATTGAACTTTAATGAGCAACCAAACAATCTCATTGATGCCTTTCTCCTTGAATCATATTCCAGTGATCAATCTAAATTTTCATTTGATCGTATGTAGACAATCATTAGAAACATCAATCTAATTTCTAGTAGATTTTAATTACTTGAAATATATTAAAAACTTCTTCTTTTTGTTTCTCTAAGGGGAAGATTTGATTGTTCTGTGTATGGATCTCTTCATGGCAGGAATTAAAACAACAGCAGATTCGTTAGTTGATATCTTTGCAATTTTGCTTCATCAGGCAGATTGGATAGAAATATTGCAAAATGATCTAAACTCAGTGGTCGGACGTGAAAATTCTCCTGTTATACAACACAGAATATCATTGCCACAAGTTGAAGCTTTCCTAACTGAGGTCGAGTTCAACAATAAATAAATAAAATTTCAATTTCAATTTCCTACTCATATAATATCGCACAAAATCTTGTCCTTTCTTTCTTTGTCAATTAATATATCTAAATACGCTATGAACATACATTTAATAGGCACATCGTGTTATGATTCATGCACCACTTGGACTGCCACACAGAACAAAAGAGGACGTTTCACTTGAAGGTTACTACATTCCAAAGGTAATAGAATGATGAATTGAAAAGGGGAAACAGAGAGAAATGGATGGTTTTCACATAAGATTCACTTTTTCTTCATAAATATCATCTATTGTTTTTCACTAGGACACGGTTATTCTATTCAATTTTCACAGCGCTCACAATGACTCATCCTGTTGGAACAAACCGGAAGATTTTCGTCCGCAACGATTTCTCGATAAGAATGGAGTATTTCATTGGAGGAACGAGCTTATGATATTTGGACTAGGTCAACTTAGATTTCTTCTTCTAAATTGTTTAGTTTCAATATATATACATATATATATACATACACATTTCTTGATATAGCAATTTTAATTGTTATTTCCCAATAATGAATTTTGTTCTTTCATACAAAATAACAGGGAGACGAAGATGTATTGGTGATATTATTGCAAAACCACTGCAATTCGTATTATTCACTTCAATCATTCATCATTTCCACATCGCAGTCCTGACTGGATTCGAATTGCCAAGATTGGATGGAATTGACGGATTTACTGTATCACCACGGCCTTATCAAGTCAGTTTGACACCGAAGAACTAGTGCTAACCCATCCGACATCTGATGCATTATTCATCAGTGTAAATGTGAAAACAAAAATTCCCAGTTGATAAAATGGTTGATACGATACAATTTTGAATATGCCTATATACCATCAATAAATCATTTGCAGTTACTTCATCCGGTCAACAAGCGTAACTTGATAAGGTTTCGGTGAAATTGTCAATCCAGGCTGTGGATCCGTGTCTGGTATATCATTATTAACAGGAAGAAGCTGGAAATGTCTCATAACACCGGTAAATAGTAAAAACATCGCAGACTTAGCCACAATTTCGCCTGGACATCGTCTATGACCTAAAAAATAAAATTGAATAAATATCGATGATACATCAATTTGAACAACGAATATTTGTCTTCCTTTCACGTTAGGAAAACATGAGATTTAGTATATAGAAAATACAAACCACCACCGAAAAATATAAGTTTCTTGTCATTAACAAATTTGCCATCCTGTAAATATCGTTCGGGTCTAAAAGAATGTGGATCATCAAAATTTTCCGGATCCGTGTGGATGCTATAAATGTTCATCAATATGACGGAATCTTTTGGTATTTCATAACCATTAAGAGTTGTAGCGTTCAACGCCCGACGTGGTCCAATTATTGGTACAACTAAGCGCAACCTTTGAGACTCGGTCATTACTGCCTCAGTGTACGGTAACCTGTGATTAATGTATCAAACTCAAACATCATGATAGTGAAGGTAAAACAGTTAAATCAAATATATTTACGCACATATCTCTGTCAGTCAATTGTGGCAGACCATCTTTCTTAATCACTGAATCTAATTCTGCGTGTAATTTACTCTGTACATCTTGGTGAACAGTCATGTATAAAAATAGAAAGTCCAAGGTGAGCGCAGTTGTTTGTAATCCCGCGATGAACATATCAACTAATATCATCAATAATTGATCCTCTGCGTTTACGAGAACGTTTAAATTATGATTTGATTATTATTCATTGATTTTTTCGAATGCAAATTAAAAACGCGGATAATTGATATATATTTATAATGATAACGACCTGTAAAACCTGCTCCGGGACCTTTGCCATTGTACATTTCTGACAAGAACATATCAATTAAATCGATCTCCTTTCCCTCAACATAATTTTTTTTATGATCTTCAATAGTTTCCATAAGAAACTCTTTGAGTTCATCATTCATCGTGATCAATAGTTTGTAACCCGATGACTCTGGTGCAATGTGACGTATCCATGGGAAAATTGATAGGATTCCACCAGCGACATCAAAAGCTTTCGCTCGTCTCTCCATTAAATTGAGAAAGTATTGTAGCCTATTGATAATCACAGAAGAATTGAAACATTACAATATATAAACTTCGAACTTTCTTTCAATCCTTTCAATATTTTTATCTATTTCGTTGGTAATTTCGATAAGTACCGTGACTCATTTTCCAATCTCTTGCCAGTAATAAGACTCCAGATGACATTGATAACCGCAGGAGCGATTATTGGTATCATTCGTACGGAGTCAGTATTTCGTGTCCTCAATTTTTGAAGAATTATCACTAATTCATCTTCAATTCTATTTGACATTTCTGCTCGACCAAGTCCCAAGTATCTCAAAGAACGAACTAACCAGGCACGCATTTCTCTCCATTCCGGACCATCCGCCATCGTAATACCTATGATTATCCATAAAGATGAAAATAAACAAAATGAGAAAGAGCAATGAAAATTATATATGATAGAAAACCTTTTCGTAATCCCATATTTCTAATCCTTGTAAATTCATTCCATGGTCTTGCATCGTAAACCTCATCACGTAAAATTTTTTGAATCTCTTCATAACCATTCACAACAATAACATTTGAATTTCCAAGATGAAGATTTATCACATTGCTATTGTATTCTTTTGTGAGTTGTAAAAACGCATTATGCTGTCCACGAAATTTCGCACAAAGCTTTCGAAGAAGTCGCAAATTTCCGATAACTGGCCAGGGATAAGGACCTGAAACGATTGACATTTATATATTCACATGATGACGATATGCATATGAATAATATACATAACTGAAAAATGAAATGAAAAGAAATGTGTAGAGAAGAAAAAAAGTCTGATACCAACACACAAGAAATTGAGGAAGACGAAAATATAAAGAAAAAAAAGGAAAAAAAACACCAATACCTTTGCATGACAAATAAACAAAATGCAACTGTTAAATGCTATCAATAACACTACAATATCTTTCTTTCGACTGCCTGACAGATAAAAAGAAAGGAAGAATGGAAAACGAATAGATTAGAATCAAATCAGAATATGTAAACACATGATCTAATGAATGTCTAATAAAATATCGAGTACAATATCTACCACTTCATGGTACAATAAAATAAAATATGAGAATCATAAAATTATCAGGACCTTAGAGAATAGATAAGGCTCATAATATGATCAATGCCTGCACTACTGTGGGAGCACACAGCGGTGGATCTTATCTCAGGTATTTAACCATCGAAGAGAGACGAATGAAAAGAATAATTGAGCAGAGCATGACAGAAATTAAGAGTGTGAAAGTGGTATTGCCAATTTTATATACAAGCAGTAAACCTATGGCTCATGTCCAAAGTGAATCCACTCACTTCTAAAATTGAACTGATCTCAGTCAATGTATATAACACTTATAAATGTACACGTGAAATATACCTGGTGGTGTGTTTCTCGATTGCCGATGATAAGCCACAGCGATTACGGCAATTAAACATACAATAATAGTACATAATATATTAATCATCATGAATCAACTGAGAAATAATCAAATCCACTTATCTTGTGTCTTCTATTTTTAAATCCTACTATCAGGAATAGTCAAGCAGAAAGATAAAAATTGATCCATGAAGTTATGCACGACGCACACACGAGGTATCTGACTCCAAATACAACTAGTGCGATTACAATTAGTCACTGGCGCCCTTTAGATCTCTCGTCCAATCCTCGTTACGTTATTGCCACTGTTGCCCTCTCTCTTCCCATGTGGGTGTTGTAAATTCGTTTGTGTTTGCTAGCTCCACGTGGTCGTAGCGTCGCGCGTCAATTCGCATTTTCCTTCTCCCTTTCGTAACACACACACACACACACACACATATATATATATATATATATACATATATTGTTAGATTGAATATGTTTTCATTGTGAATGACAGACTGATAGGATTTGTTATCAGAATATATGAAGTTTCATCATACTTTTATTTACATTGAATTAAAATTTTTTTTTAATTTTCTATACTACTTCACAAAAAAAAATATTACATAGTCTCAATATCAATATCTTTCTTCAATTTTTTACCACCAGCGGATTTCTTGCCACGTGCTTGTGACATTCTTCGTTTTTTTGCTTCTTTTTTCTTTTGCTGTCGCGCTATTTTACGTTTTGCGGCCAATTCCGGATCGATCACGAACTGTAGAATAAATTAAAATTATAAATGAATAACTGAACACATGAATAAATGATGCTTCTTTGAATTCAGAATTGATTGAAAGTATTCTATCACTCAATATATGAATTATTAATGTATTTACCTGTTGAGTTTGAGTCTTTTTCCGTTCAGCACGTTTAATATCTAATTTTTGTTGGACTTTCGCAATCAATCTCATATATTCGTCTTCGCTTATTCTTTTCTTTATCATTTTTGCTACTTCTTTTGACAATTGTCGTAATGGAGCGTTTGATTCTTCAATAGATATCATTTCTCGTACAAGTGGTGACATAATTTGAAAGAGGATTGGCTTCAAAAATGGCTCGATATCAATTGTCGTGATAATGCCAGCAGTCCATTTGAAAGCTGCAGTTCTCTGCAATTTACAACAGTGTGATTATTAATATTATTCATAGTAATTCATAGACAATTAGTCTCCCATAGATGTTAGAATTGACCCAAGATCAACTATCCACATGACATCGCTATATTAGCAATAGAAAATAAAACTACAAGAAATTAAACAGTGCAGATTTTTTGATGAGAAAAAGAACATGATAACAGAAATAATATAAAGTGTGAACGTGGATTATACGTACCACAGCAGTTGATTTTGGACTTTGAGTTACTTCAACGTTTACACATTTGCGAAGTCTTTTCAATAACCAGAGGATTGAGATGCCATTCTGTGTGGCGGTTTCATCATCATCCTTATTAATGTTCACATCATTTTTACATTTCAGCGATTTGATCACACGTGCAATAAATACTAAATTCTTTACAACTTGATCTGCTAGTTCTTCGAATTCTATGCCTGGTTGTAATTGCGCTAATAAATCTAAACTGAGACTCCGTAACGTCGTTACGGGATTATCATAAATGTAACCTTTGATTTCTGGTTTCTCTTCATTGTCTTTATAATTGTTGGCAATATTGTTTAGTTCATATTTCTGGAGAATATCTACAAGTTTTTCTTCATCAATCGTCGCCAAAATGAATCCAATTTGTTGTGTTGCAGCGAGCCTGACCCATAAATGCGGATGACCAAGTAAAGATTGTGAATACTCTGCCAATAATTGCACAGAATCCTGGTATTTGTCGGATTTCAAAAATGTTGGACAATTGGCGGATATTTTCAAAGTTAATTGGAGAACTTGGAATGCATGGTGATCTTTAGCCCTTTCCGGATCTTTAATTTCGATCTTTGGCAATTGTTTGCGGGTTTTTTTCCGCTTTACAAAACGTCCGGGCTCATCTTCACACTCAATTTCTTCGGAATCAATCGCGTGGAATTGTTTGAGTATCAATGGCAATAGAGATTCAAGGCGTGACTCAAAGAGATCTTTTTCAATTGTAACAAAAATTCCACAAAGCTGTGCCGCCAAGCGTCGATGCATAACGTTTGAATCTTTCAGCCATGCTAAAACGATGTCAAATAATTTCACCCTTTGATTGTGGGGTATACGTATAATTATTTCATTGAGGCATTTAGCAGCGAGTTTACGACACGTGGGATCTTCATCGTTAACCAGCCGTGCACCGATCATGACAAATAGAAGACCTGAATTTTCAATAAGAATATTTTCAGGGAATCCTGTGACAATACTATAGATCATTTCAAGTGCACTAAGACGCCCGGTCTGTACTCCATAACTCAATTGGGTCAGATAGAATGACAAATGTCTTTCCAAACGTTTCCCCAATGGATAGTCCATGAGAAAATGATAAAATACCACTCGACATTGCTGTCTAACATTATCAGATTCTGACGTAACACTCAATGCAGCGACCTTGTTCATCACTTCATGAATTTCTGGTATCGAAATTTTACGTCCTACTATTGCTTTAATTAAATTAAATGCGGTCGCTTGTCGCTCGCAGTCATGGAGGTCTTGTTCAGCATATAAAATCAAAGCTTTCGTTTGATCACGTGTCATTTTGAAGTGTTTCACATCACGAACCAACACTGACATTGTTTTGAATGCCGCCATTACCAAATCGAAATTATCACCTTTTCCCAAACCTGCTGATCCATATTTGTGTAGAATTTTGAAAATAGAAGCGCAAATTTCTTTGATATTCGAATGTACAGAGTCCAAATCCATCTTTAATACCCAATTCAAACATTGCAATGCCAAAGTACTGAGCTTTACATGCTGTGAATCAAGACAGTTGGCCAGAATTGGCACAAATGGATCTAGATAAGATTTATAGGTATTGCCACCGACTTTCTCTCTCTTTAGTAGCACGTGAAATAATTTCAATCCGAATTCAAGCATGATGTGATCATTAGTGTTACCGGCTGTTTTTGAAATTGATTTTATTCCCGTACGTGATTTTGGTTCCGGTGCAATGATAAAACAATCGGGTTTTTCAACATGATTTTTATCACTTTTTTTTTCATTAGCACTATTCTCTTTCTCACTATTAGGATTCAAACTCGGTATACTTTTTGAAACTATGCCATAAAGAAACATGAGCATTTTATCATTCTCTATGAAAGAATTATCAGCGAGACCCAAGACAATATGTCTCAAGCTCTCAACAACTTTTCTCACAGTTTTGTGCGATCGTGCGTTGTTCAAAACATTACTGAGTGGTTCAATGAGATCGAGAAGACATGATTCATTGATAAATTGAGCAAGTACATGGAATATGTCGAAACTCTTTGTTGACTTTGCTTCTGAAATATTTTTCGTTATTCCAATCACATCTTTTTCTTCACCGCTTACACCAAATAAATCTACATTACAAACTTGGAGTATGCTCTGAAGATTTTCAATCATATGATTTGGTTTCAAGTACGGTTTCAATGATGTTAACACTGCGTGGATGGTGAATGCCAATACATGAATTTGAAAACCTTTCGTCAACAATGAGTTCATTTCCCGCAACAGATGATGTAAATAATCCGGTCCAAGTGTAATCATAATTTTTTGAAGAATTTCACGCGTCGCGCGTCTAACAGAGTCCAAGCGTGACTTCAAAAATGTACATAATTTCATAAATATTCCTGGTAGATTCTTGTTTAATAATCCTTCCGGTAATTTTTGTAATAATTTTACCACAGCAAGAGCGATTGGTACACGCATCAATTCTTCTTCCTCTTTTTCAGATCCTGTTCGCTTTCTATTTACCTTGTGACTCATTTCATGATGAGTTCTTGAGAGGATTGAGCGATGTAATTGTGGTAAATGCGTATGGATTATGTCGAATACAACACGTTTGGCTGCGTAAGGAGATAAAACAATTTGTTTCTCAATAATAAATTGAAGTGGGGCTAATTCATCATGTTTTCTATTTGTACTTGATCTGTCCTCTTCTACTCCATTGCTCACTTTCTCATCGGCGCTCGCTTCAGCCAGCGCTACATCTAACAAATCTTCACTCTCATCTTTTTGTTCTTCAACTTCCGCATGCTCATCAACTTTCATTTCCACTTCTATAGAAACTTGAGTCGTTGGAGTTGATTTTTGATCCATTGCATCTACAATGTCCTTCTCCATATTATGCAGTTTCGATAGGTCATAGTGAAATGCATCTAATATAGCAACCACAATACGAACAATCTGTCGCTGAAATTCACTGGACAATCTTAATTTATCCAGATAAAATTTCAATATAATTGAATATTGATGCCAAGGCAATAACATACAAACAGCTCCCACTGTATCAATTGCAGCGTCAACGATACTGTTTTTATTCGCAAATGATTCATTGCAAAGATACGACGATGCAATAGGAAATATGAACTGTGTTAATGTCTTCGAACTTGGAGTTTTCGTTAACGTCTTCGATACTGAACAAAATTTCAATAAAGCACGTGCTCTCCTGTGTAACTGCAGATGTTGGAGATTTTCGAAGAAATCGACTTCTGGATCGTTTTTGTCAGTTAACGGATTGAGATCTCGGAGTACTGGATGAACGTCTGAACATTGCATTGACATTACACCGAGGAATGCAATTGAACGCATTCTTATAGGCTCATTTTTACCTCTAATTCCGTTTCGAATTAGATTCAATATTGTATCTTCAATTAAATATTTACGATCATCGGCATTAAGACGATACAGCATGGCTAATTTCGGTCCTATAATATTCAAACAGTGCCCAGCTGAGTCTTTCAATGACAAATCTGTCTCTTGTTTTAAAAAATAATAACAATTGTACAACACAGCAACGCCGAATTCAAGCGTGAGGCGTGAATTTGTTTTCTCATCTTCTGATTTGACCATTGCTTTTATTTCACTAAATGCATCCAGACGTTTCTCGAAATCTGCTTGATCAATCCATCTTTGATCCATTGCATTCAACGATATTAGTAAGTTTACATTATGCATCTGAATATCACGTGGAATTTCTGCATCACTCTTTGTTTGAGATGCAATTGTCTTCAACAATTCCATCAGAAGTTTCCTTGAAGCTAAAGATGTAATGTTATACAACAGTGGCAATATGGCACGCACGTGAACGTGAGGGTCATCAATATTTTTCATCAGATTGACAATTGTCGTCAAGAGCTCAAGAATTGTATCTTCACACTCGCCTTTCATTGCTCGCTTAACTAATATCGGCAATGACAGAGACAATAATGTGTCGGATGTTTTTGGATCCAAATTCAATTCCGATATGCGTGCAAGTATTGTCGTTTCAGTTCGATTCACCCCTATTCTCGATTTCTCCAATTTACGTTTGATAAATAGCAAGATGTCGGGTACATGGGGTAGAAGAATCGCTGATCCGTAATTGAGTTTGAAGCCTGGCAAAACGGCTTCTGGATTGACTTCTAAAATATTTCGCGGATGCAAGGGCTGCGATTGCGGTACATTACATTCATCAGTCTCCATCCGTTCCTCTGTGTCTGCACCATAATCCTGCAGTGTGAGCAATTTCTCTATCATCTCCAAAATTGTATTAATAACTGACGGATGAGTTTTCTCACCGAGAAGTAATTTTATAATATATGGAAGACATGTCTTTTTTTCATCATTATCTTTGTATTTGACGAGCAGACAAAAGTATCGTGGATTTTGACACCATGCCGAGAACAATTTCAATAATGTTGTGGGACTATGGATACCTTCAACTGGCAATCTATCGACCCATGGGAAAATGCCCACGTCGAATAACGCATCCAACTCTGTTGTTGTCCAATTGTAATTCTCGAAATGTGCAAAGAAACGTGCGATAATTCCAATACAATTTGTACGTAATTCTTTGATTGTTGGTAGAAAACCTGGAAGAATTTTGTCAGATTGATCCAGAATGCCTTTGGCTTGGGCTAAGATACAAATTAGTATTGCCAAAAGCCGTGGCAATAGATTTGATGACATTTTCGCACCAAATTCTTCCATAATGATTGCCAATAAATTCGTGGCACTTTTCAAACGTTTGGGTGGAATGATATTCGATAAATCCAATTCATTGATGATAGTAGTTGCCAATAACGACAAATCTTTCATTTCATCATTGATTGAAAGACTGATGTCGTATCTTTCAAACGGTTTGAATGCCATTTTAACAAATAGCATCATTTCTTCTTCTTTCACCCCCATTAAGAAACGTAAAATAATTTTCCGTCGAGCCATTGCACCAACCGCTCCACCACTTCTTCCTGTTCCTCGTGTTATCATTTTTGCATATACTAGTCGCATTAAAATCGGCATTAGTGCGTCACGATGCTCTGCTTGAACCATCCCCATTGTTTCTTGATCATCCGCAACTCGGAAACGAGCTAATTCATTACGTAAGTTTTTCTCGTCAACCAATCCATAAAGATGCTCTTTATATGGCATCAGATGTTTATGTTTATAAGCGAATATACAGTCGAGTGCTAATTTTTGTAATTCTATATTTTTTGATGTAAGAATTTCCATGTAAATTCTATTCATTTCTGGCTCGCGATATAACATCTTTGGGTTTTGCATTTTCGAAAACACTCCCAACTGCGCTAATAGTAGTTTGAAGTTTGAAGCTCTACCAAGTTTTTTCAATCCCGATTTTTTTGGTCTATTTGCTTCTTTGACGTTTTGTTTCTTTCCATCCTCATCCTCAACATCTTGTTCATTGTCATCGTCATCATTATCGCCATCATCATATATTTCATTGATTTTTACATTTGATTCACTTCTCTTGACAATACTGAATGATTTGGATGTTTCAGAATTCAATTTGAAGTAATAATCTTCCATAAAATTGATGAATATCACAGTTAAATCACGATTTCTTGCTTCACAATATTCTGGGAATTCACTCATGCATTTCCAAAGTAAAATTTTGTAATTAACATAATCAGGTTTGTCGTTAATTTTCAATGATTTCATCCATTCATTGAGCACATCACAATCAAAAAATTCGTCATGATTTTCATTCAATATTTGTCGATTGCTTGATTCTAATTCCTTTCGAAATATCGGCCAAAATTCAGTACAATCTTCATTAGCATATGTTGCAATTATCTTCGCGACTGGATCCCAAAAAAGTGAAAAATTGATATAAAAGTTTCCTAACAAAAAGCGTAATGGAATATCACGATAGTTTTTCTTCAAATTTGAAATAGCACAGGACTCATATGACAATGCACGCAAATGAATCAATCGGTCACGATAATTATAAACAGATGTTTCCACCTTTTCAGCCATAAACATAACTTCTAATGCATTTGACAATCCACTCAGATTATTTTCCATGAAAATCTCGTCCAAGTTCTTAAATAAACTGATCAGGTGACACACAGCCATTCGAACTCGTCGATCAGGTGAAGTCAAGTGTATACACATATTTTCATACAATGTACTGAATGTTGATATGTTGAGATACAATTCACTTGATAATGGACACATCCGGGTCACGAATAAATCGATTGCATTCGTGATGAATCCCATGTGTGAAAGTTTCGTCATTAGTTCACCAAAATACATTTTATTATTTTCTGATGATTTTTCGAGTAAATCGATATTCATATTATGAATGATGGCTGCTTCAGTTGTCAGTAAAAAAATCAAACTTTTATTCTCCATCTCATTCAATGAATGGCACCCATCTCCCAATTTAATTAACTTATCATGCCAAAAGAGGAAAAATGATTGCAACGTTTGAATTAACTCTTTTGGCTGATGATTAATATGTGGCAAAATAATGAGGGCTTTCACAGCATTTTCAGTCAAAAGATTAAGATTGGCCTGGCTATCACAATTCTCTTGCAATATTTTCGTGAGATAATTCAAACTATCACATGGAAATGCACGAAAATCCAAATTAATGCGTCGGAAGTTTTGAAGACGTTCACCAGAAAGGCACGGTGGTGCCCTACTATTCACGATTTTAGCAAACAAACGCAATTCTTCATCACCAAATTCATTTTTTAAAACACTTTTTTGCATCGCCATCGGTAATACCAAAGTCTCAAATGACGAATGATTTATAAGCTTCTCAACAATATAGTTCAACAGTTTTCGATTTTCAATTCTCAATAATGTTGATATCAATTCATAAGCTGTTTCTTGGCTCAACTTAACATTGTCCACAAGTAAAATCGATGCGGCTAAGTCAATAATATGTTTCAACACCTCGTCATTGCTGACATCAACTGAAATCGTTTTGATCAATTTTGATATCAATAAAGTTGGATCCAATAGCATCCGACCGCCTTTATGCTCAACAACTTGACGTATCAAACGCATCAGTGGTTTAATCATCCGTACATGTCTTTCGCTATCTTCAATTGTTGTATATTCATCGAGGAGTTTATAGACAACAGTCCATAATATTTGACAATGTCCCGGACTTATATGTTCCGTGATACACACGAAAATTTGATGCAAAACATCAAAAGCTAGTTGATTATCAATTGAATCATTTATGAATACCTTGAAATAATGATTCAACATTTGCTCTGCACATGAATGAAATTTCCCTTGTGTTCCCGCAATAACTTCGAATAAAAGTTTGCCACATCCTGAAGTTCCATCAGGTGTTGATTGCAGTGTGTCAAATACCAATTGCAGAAACGCCTCTCTATCACGAACTTTTCTTGCCACAAATGCGAAACTTTCCGCGGCAAAATTATTCACATATTCTGGTTTGGTGTCAACCAATAGTGGCAGTAAAAGTTTGAATGTGGTGTTAATATATTTAACTAGATATCGCCACAGAAACTTGAATAAATATGCCAGTGCAGTGAATGCTGGTTCCAAAATATCTGGATTCTTAGTCGCGAACAAATCAATTATAAGTTCGAGAAACTCCGGAAAATATTCGTAGAAATCTTTCTGCAAATCTTTGGCGACTGCTACCACTAGGCTGCAGAGAAAAAAGAGAAACATAAGAATATCATATCAATTGATCTTCTAACGTGACTATAATTTCGTGAATGAAAAGCACTTGTAATAAACTGTCATCTTACTCCAAAATTGGTTGTATAAACGAAGCATCTTTCGTCTTCAGACATTTCTCTAATGATTCTATCACAAGAGATTTGTCATTTATCAACTGGGGTAATGTAATAATGTGCCTCACTTCTTTCTTGAAGGCAGTAAAACCTTGTGTGAGATTTAATACATTCCATTTTTGCAAAGTTTTACTGAAGTTTGTTTCTAATGACTCTCCATCATCATTAATCTCTTCATTCCGATGAACTACACGATGGAATACATCAACATCGATTTCAGCTATTCGATCACTGAATTTTTTGAACTATAAGAATTACAAATACAACATTAACATAGTTACTGACGAGGAAAGGAAACAAAAAACATTATCAGAAACATAATTCCTGTGTAATAAAATATTTGGTAATTTTAAATACATACCTTGAACGTATTTGTTTCTTTATGCCGAATTGGTTTATTCTTCATTGTGTTAATAAATTATGTGGCCTTTCGCCATTCACTGTTCATATATATAAAACTTGCGAACAGGAGCAGCTTAGAGTAGATTCAAAAGGATCTACAGTGTCTGAATGTACCTATTGCATATCCGTTAGGTATCCTGTAGGTTGTTTGCTCGCAGGAGTTGTGTCGAGCATGGCAGAGCACGTGGATTGCAATGTCGGCCCTGAATGTTGAGATGATTGGAGAGTGGACTTGTATATTCATTCTCATTCTGGTTCAGCTCATATCATTCCTTTGTTTAATTATCCATTGAAGTTGATACTGTAAAATCCCGCAAATCGAATACCAGCTTTTTCATCCATCAAATACGAGGTCTAGATAGGTATAGTAGAGCCTCTAACGACGTGCTTGTGAAGTATTCCCAAATTATTTAACGATACGCGCGAAATTCGAATGTTGGAACAGTTGTGAAATTAAAATAACATTAAAAGCATGACCATATTTTTCTGGAAATTTATCGTGTATATTTATTCTAGATTTTCAAAGGATTTTTAATTATTCGAAGTAAAGGTACTCACCAAATGTCCTCAATGCCTCTTCCGAAAATTATCAATGTATTGGAGCAGTTTTTATTTTGTACAATCCGATGACAATGTGAAAATGTTTCGTATGCTGAGTAGCAACGCTAACTCATTGGTACTCTAACCATTATTCATGATATACCAACATAACATCATCCATCTTATAACAGAATAGATAACGGGATTTTTAGGAAATGGAATAATGATAGTTGGAAAAAGACAAAGTAGAAAACGTATAAAATGCATATGAAAAATATTGATGACATCAAAAAGTATCATCGACATCTTCGTAAATTTTCGGGCAGTATTGCATCGCAATAAGTTCATAAGGCACTCCACTGCCAATTTGAATATTTCTCGATCGACTGAACTTATTCCATACATGAATTGCCAAAGAATTTTCAATTGCTTCCATTGTGTTGTCTTTATAAGCAACATCAAAATACTGTTCCCAATTGGAATAATGAATTGGATGGAATGCTGATTTTGGCAGAACTTCGAATCCATCGCAGCGCTCAGGGGTCATTCTGCTAAACTAATTCCGAAACAATAATAATATCAATAATTTTTCAGATGTGCATGTGCATAAGTAATCCAGAAGTATATGGAGAGAATGTGCTCAATACGAGATGTAAGAAAAAAAAATGTATGACTCTTTCCCTTTGTGTATAAATTCTGTGATAAGATTTTCAATATACTGAAATAAAATATGTCTCACAAATATAGTGTCGCAAATTTTAGTTAGGATTCTGGTGATTACGCCAGGCCCATTATGTGCCCAAATGTCACCACGAAAATTCATTGTACATTCCATTAAACATTCATCTGCATAACGACGACCAGTCTTGGTTAGATCAAATCCAATAGCGCCCGAAGAGATTGCCCAGAAATCTTCTATACCTGCAAAATTTCTGAGGTGTTCTAACGATCTGCAAGAAGATTACTACATGATTTGAGGTTCGAATGAAAAAATAACGTAGCAGAAAATGAATCATACGATTTTGTGATTATATCGAGATCGAGATAAATTCCACCGAATTTCCACAACGTCAGATATCTCAACACATCAGACATATGACTAGCAAACCAGTGACTAGAACTCAAGGTATTTGTCGTGTTCCACCATTTTTCTACAGGAGTATTTTCAAAATACATTTCTGTTGATATATGTCGAATAAAAACATTTTCGTATCTTGTAAGTTGCGCAATGATATCCTTTGTTGCTTGGGAATATGTTAATAAACGTGAACTGAAAATCAACAAGTAAATATTCATCGCAGGATTCATGAGCGCAGCAGATTCAACTGCGCAACCTTGTCTTGAATTCAAAGATATTCTATATTTGTCCTTTATGTGTGACGTTTCGATGAAAAATATATTACGGCCACCTTCAATAGTTTCCTCAATCATCTCTGCAAATTTCAAATTATTCTATTAATCAAAATGGCCATTAAATTTTCACAGAAACTACTCAAATTTAATCAACAACAGATATACACCTGTTCCATCGTTCAATCCATCCGGATTCGTTGGTTCCATATACATCAGAATATTGGTATTAGAAAAATTCATAGCGATTGGTACATATTTTATATCAGCTTGTGTCTGAGTGACATAGATGTACATTTGAAAAGTGATAAAACATCCAACAAGGATTATCATATATTTTATTAAAACCTTCTTCATCTTTCTGTTTCGGTACATCACGACAATCTATACATCTTCCATTGATGATACAGTAAATTTACATCGCCGCAAAGTTGCCCTCTCTTACAAAAATATTTTTTTCTTGACACAGGTTCCACGTGGCCAACTGCCGTATATGAACACACGTGAATCACTGAGTAAATGGCCATTGTCGTTAACGGAATGTCTGCACCGCATCATAAAATTATAGATATGAAAGCCTTATCTATGCGATATAGATTTGAAGGCTGATGCTTTCATGACAATGTCTACGGGAAGAAATAGATCTGTCAGAATGACTAGATAATGGAAAATTAATAACAAAGATATAATATAATACATTTGAATAATTATCTTTCTGATGAATAGTAACATTTTCGTTGGCATCAGCATGTTATTAATGTCGACAGTCCAACAGAAAACTTTTCATTTAATTTCATCATTAGCCTGCAATAAAAAACAGTTATTCAATTTTGAATCAAATAATAAATCAGATGAGACACAACAATAATTTAACCCAAGTTCTTAATCCTTGAATTTTTCTATTGTTTTAAAATAGCATTTCGAATATTGAATTTAAAATTAATAATTACAAAACTCGCAGCAGCGCCACCTGGGATTTAATTAGATAAACTATTACCGACGCAACCCAGTTAAAATGGACGCTTTATCATTATGATCACGTGGGTATATTCGAACAAAATAACGGACAATGGCATTATCCCGCGAAGATAATGCAGATACAGATAAAATTTGAAGCGCGAGAGTTTCGCGCATAGACCATACTCTCTTCCTCTCTCAGCTCCTGAGCTCTTCTGTCTTCTTACACTCTCCACTGTTCCACTCCGTTCTACTCCAGCTGCTGTACGATTTCATGCTACGTTTTTCCTCTCAGTTCATCGCCGGTTTTGCTCGCGACTGGGGAATGTCTTGGTTGTGCTCCCATCACTAATCCATAAATCAGCTTCGTCACACGCTCTCGCGCATGCTGGCGTCAATTTCACATAAGACCAAAAAAAAAAAAAAACAAAACATTCAAATCAACAACAAAACACACTTTCGAACAATTAATTTATTAAATTCTATTGTCATCCCCACCATTATCATCCCTTTCACTATCATAACAAAGAAATATACGAACAAAGTGTAACATAAACAAAGGTGTCGTTCAAATAAAACGGCCAGCTATGACGATTGATTTGTAGAATTTTTTTTCTCCCTATTCATTAATTCCAATGGACAGATATATTGTCTTGAGTGAGAGGAATCAAAAGGGCCACCTCTAAGGTAGCAAGAGTGAGGAAGTAGTGAGACAAAAAAAAAGGAAATAAAAATCCCATCGTCGTTCTTCGATTTATTCCTTTTTTCAATCCTCTTTTTACCCATACATTCATTCTCTCTAACGTCCCTCCAATCCGAAAACGACCGCGAGTTCGTTCCCCCCTGCAACACGGGCCGTTCAACCTTGGTGTGCTCCATACAATCCCGAAGACTAAGGAGCCGTGTACAGTCAGCTATAAACGTGCACGGATATATAAATATATATATATATATACATTTATATATGTCGAGAGAATGTAATGAAAAATTGGAAAATCAGATATAGTGAAATGCTACAATTATATATTGGTGCGTGTCCATTGTAAATAAAGAAGTAAGAGTAAAGTCAGTATATGTAAATGAAAAAAAGGAAAATAATACGATACTACTGACTTCTTATTATTTTTCATAGGTACGTGGATGGTGAATGTTGCTGAGGCGTCTTCATTTTATCTCGTGGATTATTTGTGTTCCTATTGGTGATACGACTTTTTTTTCCCTCTTGTCTCTGTCAACTGATAATAGCGAGGAAAAAAAAGTTGATGAGGGGAAGCGAGTGGAATCGTGAAGAGACTTGTGGAAGAGAGTGTGGGAAAGGGGGAAAAAAAGGAGAAAAAACTTGAAAGATTTTACTTCACTACACTCTTGTCATTCAGTCTCAAGAGGAGAGAAAGAGGTCTGAGTGCCCTCTGAGATGGTGTGCGATTACAAGTGCATAAGTATTCACCAACGACTGGACAACGTGAATGTGTGGGTATATACCTATGCATGTATTTATTATAAATGCTCAGAGGAGTAAAAAGACTATAAAACATCCCTCTACATAAACCCTCTGTCGGTTGGTTTGAAATATAATTTACAGCGATATTTCCAACGGATATTATTCAAAGCAAATCTAGATAGAATGAATAAGAAAAATTTAGTTCTGACCTTGAATTTTACCTTTAGCTCATGATGAATGAGAATAAAAAAAAAGCTATGTCTCTTTCAATCGGGTACGATCGAAAATTATTTCTTGTTTTTTAGATGCCTGGATACAATAATAATAATAGTTTATTGTCAAGGACATGAGAAGAAGGATGAAGGTATAGGGTGCAATGTCCTTCCAAGTCGTGTTCCATTCGTGTTTATTTTATCTTATTTTTGTATTTGTATTTTGTTGTTTATTCTTTCCCTTTGGTTTATCAATTCATGAGATTTTATATCACGGTGTAGACGCTGCTTTAATCCAGGTGTGCATACACATTGTGTAAATCCACTCAATGGAATTTTCAAGCTCATGTCTTATAGACGTAGGCGTCTCACTATACGCCAGACGTTTTTGTTCCATCGACACGAATATTTTCTTCTTCTCACATGATGAAATCTGTCTAGTATTTCATAGTATATGTTGTTGGTTCTCTTTCATTATCATTTGCTCACGAGTAATCATCAGATATACATCTAAATATATGTCTATGAATATATTTATAAATATACTTTTTTTTCTGTTCAGCGAATTCAAACATTCTTAATGAAACAAGCTTGGGCCAAGTATGCCCTCTAAGAAGCAATACAATCTCGTTCACAATGACGAGTATGACACGAGGATACCATTGCACAGCGATGAAGCCTTCCACCGTGGCATCGTCTTCCACGCGAAGGTATAATTATATACTTATGATTATGTTAGTATATATAAATATAAGATGAGCTTCAATATCTTGAGAATTATGTGTGGAGAGTAGAAGTCTCCTTTGTTCATAAGTATTTATTGTTCTTTCATTTCTTCTATTTATTGAGAGGAAGCGCGACCCAAGTGAAGAAAGAAAAACTAAAAAATGACTACAGACCATTTTACCTGTCCTATTGTAATGCGGCTGAAAGTAGTAATGGCTGAGAAGTGTCGAACAATGATATGTTTGTGTTGTGGAAGTATGGTGGCGATGGTGGTGTTTAGAGAGAATGTATGGCGAAGAAAGCATGGAGCAACCACGTTGATTTAAACAATAAGATCATCGACGACGGTCACAACACAGAGAGAAGATATTTCTGTATCTTCTTATTCCACTTCTTATTCATCGTACTTTGATGGTCATGACGTCATTTATCTCGCACGTGTTTATTTCGGACTCTTATGTCGCGCGCCTCTCTCAATCATGTATACAAATCGTATTTCATTCTTATTTTCATGTTTTCTCTTTCCCCATCTTTTTATCTGAATGTGGGAGCGAGAGGGAATATTGATGTTTATTGTGTGGGTGAAGAATGAATAGGGAATAATAAAAATGCGTGGCAGAATACACTAAACATTACGTGCAATCACGTCCAAGGACTAATCGAAGTTCTCTTATAACAATTTTATTATTTTATTTTTTTTAAAGTATTTATCTAGATTTTTCTTTCATTCGTTATTATTATTACGTTTTTTTGAGCAGATCGGGTAAGATGATCCTATTTTTATATTTGTTATTTTACAGTTTATTGGATCCATGGAAGTGCCCAGGCCCACCAGCCGAGTGGAGATCGTGGCGGCGATGCGCCGAATCCGAGTAAGATATTCTCTCAAGAGAGATAATCAATTACTAATACTTAGATCCCAATTTCAATTTTATAATCTAATCCATCCATTTATCCATTCATTTTTCCATTTGTTATTATTTTAGTATGAATTCAAAGCGAAAGGCATCAAGAAGAAAAAAGTCACGCTCGAAGTGTCGGTGGACGGATTGAAGGTGACTCTTCGAAAAAAAAAGGTAAACCAATATGATCTGCTGAGTAAAATTAGAAGGAATGAAAAAAAAAATTATGCTCCTATCGTATTGATCTCTTGTTTTCAGAAAAAACAGCAGTGGATAGACGAAAATAAAGCATTCCAAATGCACTATCCAATATACAGGTAGGGTAACATTCCATGGAAATCAATATTTAATCGGTTCCTGTTACTTCTTCGTTCAGAATTAATCATTTGACGTTCTAACTTCCCACAGAATATTTTATGTATCTCATGATAGTCATGATCTCAAGATATTCAGCTACATTGCTCGTGACGGCAACAGCAACTCATTCAAGTGCAACGTCTTTAAATCCAGTAAAAAGGTGAGAGCACATTTCTTTTCTGAGAAGCCTTCACATTCCGTTATTCGTAAAATGAGTCCTCGTTTGTTCAACAAAGAAAAATATTTTGCCAATTACATGCTGACAATATCCATTGGTCTATAATATACACAGTTGTTCCGTATCATATCCGCAGTTGAAATGAAACGAAGCAGTAAACAACAAAAGAGAAATTGTAAGTTTCAATGTTTCTTTGCTTGTAACAATCCTATAAATAAATGGATCATGTCTCGTGCATGTCGCGCAGTTGACGATGAATTTCGCGTGCGTGACCATGTGGACAACGTTGCCAAGACGTAAGTTGCTTTGGACGAATTATTATCCCGTATGTGTTTTGTACATCGCATATACGAAGTGAAGCGAATAGAAGACGAATAAGAGAGCAAACGCGACGTAAAGAACTGCGAGGGAAAGAGAAAAAGCTAAGACCGCGGGTAGATCTTTGCAAGCAGCACTCTGTGTTTATTAATATAACATTTACAATCTTCAACGTGGCTTTGGCTTTTTGTGCTGTGTGTATTTCGATAATTCAAATGACGTTGATATAAACTGTTCTTATATATACATTGCATCGTGTACGAATGTACACCAGTTGCATTGCCAAATCTTCATGAATCCACTGCGGCAATAGTATTATTTTTTATCGTTGTATATTTAATGGAAATGTGCGGGAGAGACAACGTCAACGCTTCTTCAATGTATATCTTTCATGTGTTGAAAGAGATTGTGTGTGAAAAGGGAGATGATGATGAAAGAGAGTGAGAAAAACGACGAAGGCAGTTGGATATATTAAAATAGCTTACACTGGTAATTCCGTTGCGTGATCGAAGCTTAACTCTTTCGTATGTAGCTGTGGTTTAGTTTGCGGTTATGTACGGTAGTAGTCAACAATTCATTCATGTATGACAAATTGTATTAGTTGTTACTACTGATGATAATGATGTTGAGGGTGGTCGTGCTGGTCAGTGCTCCGATACAATGACGATGCGACAAGAAGCCACTGCAGCATTCAATTTCGCAAACTATCATTCTGTAGTTCATGTCATGACTTCATTAGAATTTATATTCGATCATTATCCTAGACAATGTTATAATGGAAACAATTCACTGTGATGAATATATCACGTCTCTGTGAGAAAAATCTAGGTCGTTTTGTCTTTTCCCATTGCGAATGAAGTCACGAAAAATGTTGAAAAGTGCTGGTAAACTTGCGGTTGCTACGGATTTATCATCGTCGCAAGCATGTACTAGTGGTGCTGACAATATAAGCCGAAGTCCTGTTTCTCCGGGTACACCTGAGCCGTCAACGCCAGGTGGGACGAAACCCCGAAAAAAATTGTCATTTAAAGAACCAGAATTTTTTGGATATTTAAAAATGCGAAAACCGTCATTTAGAACGAAATCGCAAAATGTTCCGACGTCACATGAAACTCCGGCACAGCATGTTGCAATGAATGACGAAACATTCAAGGAAGAAGATGAAGACTATGAAGAGTTAGAGGTAATTGCTAATATGGAACAATTGTGATGACGCTTTGGATATGAAATGGCTAAACCCTTGATAACGTGAAGAAATATTAGGATCAATTTGTTTCTCTGAGTTTTGTAACGAAAAGAAATAATTTTTCACTTGCTTATGTTACAGAGCCAAGCCATGAGAGTAGTTAGAACCGTGGGCCAGGCGTTTGAAGTGTGCCATAAGTTGAGCTTGAATACTGCAACTGAAGAACGAGATCAAGACATTGACAAAGAGCGAGACCTTGTGAAGGATCGAAGCGATGAACATCTACTTCGTAGTGAAGATTACGAGGATGAGATGACAAGTGAACGTCAATTAATTAATCGAGCGCACACCCCATCTCCAAATATACATAAAGACATATCATTATTGGGTGACGGTGAAGATCCAGGACAGGATCAACCGGCAACCATCGCACCGTGTATACTTAGGACGCATGGACGCTCTGCATCACCAATTAGACGGTCCCCTTCGGTAAATAGCACGACCGAGCATCATATATATTTTACCGCAATATCAGTTGATACAAATTTGACTCTGATTACCATTTTAGAGACCAGCTGCATCCGAATGCGGTGAACTCTTAATGTTAGGTAATAATGAATTAACATCACTCAAACATGAAGTTCAATTACTTCGTGAACATTTGGATCAACAAAGTCAACAGACACGTGCTGCTGTTGGTCACGCGCGGCTGTTACAGGACCAGTTGGCGGCTGAAACAGCAGCGAGGGTGGAGGCGCAGGTTGGTGTTCACAGAAGATCATTATTTCTAGAAATGGTGATAAATCCAGAGTCCTTGACACTGGTTTTATCACCTTTATATATCGATGAAATGAATATTTAATACCTTATTATAGACCCGAACGCATCAGCTACTTGTTCAAAACAAAGAATTATTGGAGCACATTAGCGCATTAGTGAGTCATTTAAGAGAGCAAGATCGTATCCAAGGCGTTCAATCACAAGTTATTGGCAGCGGAACAGGAAATACGGGAATTCCAATGCAAACGCCGATAGTGCCGGATTTATCAAGTCTTGGCCAGGTAACGCTCTACCGAATGACACCGTAATAATGAAAAAAAGAGAGAAAAACATCAACAACAACAACGAGCAAATTTAATCAATGCATTTGTTTTTTAATTTTATCATTATTTCTTCTCTATGTTTTTGCGCTTTTTTTTCTACATTTAGTTCAGTTTAGCTAACACGTATTGTAGCTATCTAATTTTCTTCTTTTAATATACAATTTTTTACTCGATAATAAAACGAAAAATGGAATGATCCAGCATTTCACATGTGTATCCGTTTGATCGTCTGCGTACGTTTGCATATGTGTCTTCATACGTCATGAGACACGGATTCAATTGTACACGCGTCCATGCTCTAAATATTTTTATTTATATACTCACTCATCCTAACTCTCTTTCCCTCTCTTCACGTCTACCCATACATCATATACATACATTTATCTCTGTCATTTTACTGACATAATTCTGCTTTATATCACGAGGTACACAGAAAACACGTGAAAAAGAGACGAAGTTAGAGAAAAAGAGATGGAAAAAATTGTGCACTGAAAATTTTATGGCCGTCTACTGGTATGTGACTGTGCTCGCACGTTCTAATCCAATAATAAACTTATTGCCTTGTGTTGTTCGCCTGAAAAAGCCGTTCATGTTAACCACGAGACATTCCGTGGTGTGATTGTTGACCAGCAGGTTTCCGCACACGATATTCGGATTTTGATTCAGCAAGCGCTACGTAATGAATGTAAAGACATCAGCATCTATCGTCGTAACAGCAGAGAGTCGCCACCGCCACCGCTACTACTGCTGCATCTTTACATGAAGTGCATAACCGAGAAAAGTTGTGTGTCATTACTAATGCTCATTACTTCTCTCGCCTATTTTTTTATTTCGTTCTCCAATATGATATTTATCTCAATACCTTACCCAATCCCATTACCAATATGAACACAACTTTCTTCAAAGCAGTCACATCAACGGACGACGGGGCAGAACTCTCCGTGGGAATTGGAGCCACCATCCTTAACCTACTCATACACTCCTGACGCCCTTTACACGACGGGCAGTGCAATGGACCAGAATTATATCACCACCAATGATCAATTACATTTTCAAACACAATTACTCGAGCGACTGCATAATATTAGTCCATACACAACTCAGAGATCACCTTATACAACGCCCTCTCCCTATCCCATACAGCCACCAAGTTTTCTTCTATCACCAAGTTGCAATAAATTACCCGTAAGTATTTTTCCCAATATTTGTTGAAGAATTTATGAACTATTTTCGATAGAATTCCATAAAATTGCATGTATTGATGGAATTTTTTTCTTTATTTTTTAGAATACACAACCTGCACAAGGTGGAGGCATGACCTTGCGTGTGTCACAAGCGAACAGTTTCGCTTCATCACCAATAATGTCACATAAACTCCCCATGTACACACCGTCCACTTCCGTCGAGTCAAATGCAGATCAACTCGCTGATTTGCATGCATTAATAAAACCTTTGCCGTGTGGTTTGTCACCACCCCAACGAAGTTCATTTCATGCTTCATCAGACACTACTAGCGCTGGCAAACATCAACAGCAATTGCAACGATCCAGTTGCCCACCGTCAGCATCAATAACATTGGATCCTCCCCCGCAAGGCAAACGGATTGAGTTTGCTGATACGAAATTGACGAAAGATGGATCACGATTATCGTTAACATCATCGGGAACAAATTTAGGAAAGGAATCGACTGGTACAGGTGATGATAAAAGTAGTAGTTTAAAAAAAAGCAGCCTCGCGACGATAATGCGGACACCTGGTCCACCACCATCAAGAACTACAAGCGCTAGATTACCAGCCAGGAATGATTTAATGAGTCAAGTGCGAAGTAAAACTTGGGCACGACACACGACCAAATGATGATTTGTAGATATTTTTACATAAGCAAACTACCATATATGTGCGATAATGTTGCGGTGATCTAGTCAATTTTTGAAAAATGGTTGATGATACTTAATGGAGAAATAATCGTTGATGACATATAGCACATTAAGACCATAATCACTATGAAGACACCAGTATTCCTGGAAAGACGATATATAAGACAAATTTGTGTAAAAAAGATCAAACGAAAAAAAGAATTTTACTTTATTTTCTTGCAATATGTCGTACTTTTTCATTTTTTCTAACTGTATCAGCAATTTTTGCACCAATTATGTTATGTTTGCTCATACTCCTTACCCATTGAATTATACGTTCGATAATTTATAATTATGGAAAAAAAGGTGAGGATAATTGTGGAACCATCGAGGGAATAAATTAATGTGAAATTAGAAAAATGTAGGAACATTCGGAGGTGCAACCGATATAATCATATAAATGAGGCCACGTGTAAAATGATTATTGTATGAATCGATATAACTTCACTTTATTTCTCTATCTATCTGTCTCTTCGCAGTAATTTAAGTCGATTCTGAAACCAATTCATCAAAATAGCCACAGACAACACACCCACAAACACATAACTGCGTATGAAAGGTGTGGCCGTGGTGAATTTTCCCTTATGAACGTTGATGCGTTGTTATATTGTGGGTAGTGTGCATTTGGAATAAAAGCACACGACAAATAGGTGATGATCAAGGACTTTGAAATCGTTGTAGTTGTACAGCTCAAACAACAAATTTTATCTTTCGAAAAGTATCCAAAGTGTTTTCATCGAATAAGCATACGACACTTCTTCATTAAAACATTAAAAATCTATTTTTTTATCAATTGATAACTTTAAAAGTGTATATAGGTGGCTAGGAAATGGAATTCATTGAAGGGAACTGTCCGGATGAAATTAAACAAAGTGAGAAGATTGTTTTAGCTGGTGATGAACAAACTGCAATGGGTATTTTGAGAATTGGTGTACGTCATTGCAAGAATATCACATCGTCAATATCTTCACTCAAGCAGGTATATATTCAATGTATAATTAGACATCTCTAATTCATTCATCATTGTGTCATAGTGGGTCTCATATCTCAAATGTGTCACAGATGATAGATGCGGCTTTAATCAGAGTTATTTCCTTTAATTAATGTGTGGTTTTGTAATAATAAGTTAAGGTGTAGATTTTTCATTTTGGTCATTACAATGAATAGTAGTTCGCACGCGATGGCATTGCGTGTGAGTCATACATATTACAAAGGATGTTTCAGACTTTGTTGAAAAAAAAAAGAACAAATAATAGATGAACGAAAAAGACATTCTGGAGATGTAATGATTTCCAAGCCATCGATGAGTTGATTATTCGATGGGCATCGTGAATTTCACTAATGGCCCGTGTCACGCCATACAATGTCGGCATGTAGTGAGTGAAAATTAGCAGAAAGAATGAGGAACAATATATAATGGGTGGCCACAGGTGTGGCAAAGATATAGCACAAGTGTATGAGCTCTTGAGGGATGATAACTAACAAAAAAAAATGTAATAACAAAAAGGAAGAATCTCTGGACAGTGGAGGTGCGGTGTCTAAAGTCTCTTGTTTAGTCTTCGTTCAGTCTTCATTCACAATCACTATTTCATTACTAGAGAAAGGGGATTTTTTTGTTTTCTTCTTCATTTTGGCAGTACGCTTTACATTGTCGAAATGGAATTTTATCTTTAGGACTTGCCGGACCGTCCATCTGTTACATTTGCATTAGTTGGTGAATTGAATCAAATTAAATCTGCGGAAACACCATTAGAATCGGCAATGCCTTTATCACCAACAATTTTACGACACCTCAGTCGTACTGATACAGCTGAAGATGATGACGATGACGATTACTCAGCGTCAGTTTCGGCTATTTTACAAAAACGACCATCAAGACGGGCTAGTAAACGACGAAAACGAGGTTCATCACCATTTATTATTGAAGAAGTTGGAAATGTGTCGGAGAACTTCAGGAGACGTTCATCTGTTTTTACAACATCATCGGGCGAGTATGTAATAAATTAGTTCATAATGAATTGAACTTTCCTAGCACAGTGTCAATAAACGAATACAAGATGAAATATTGTTTCTTTATTTTCAGTACAGCGATTTCTATTGATGTGGGATTAGAAGAAGATGCAGACGAGAGTGGCGCGCAAGATCAAATTTATGAAAAGCTTAAATTGCACAAGGAAGTTCTTGGTGCTGTTAAACTTCAACCATGGCCACTTAGAAAAAAAGTTAAACTCGTAAGACAGGCAAAATCATTTATACGTGGCCATGAGGGCGCACTCCAAGTGAGACTTGCTCAAAGTCGAAGTACCAGAGATGTGTTAGCTAGAGCATCAATTTTGATAAACAAAGTCAGTGTACTCAAAACTCGTTGGTTCATAATTAATTTTAAGATAATGCATGACATATTCATATTTGTAAGTTGTCTTACCATTAGGAAATGAAGTTGGTGACAATAGAAAAAATAATTATCAATAAATGTTTTGATTATGTAGAATTGGCAGTACTTCAAACGAGAATTGGTGAATCTTCAGACTTGGATTATTCCATGGGAATTAAGAATCAAAGAGATTGAATCGCATTTTGGATCAGCTGTTGCTTCATATTTCACTTTTTTGCGTTGGCTATTTTGGATAAATCTTGTTATATGTCTGATTATTCTTGCATTTGTTACAATACCTGAAGTACTAACAGGAGATAAAAAATCAGCTGGTGATAGAAAGCATTTATTCCAAGATGAAATAGCGAAATCTAAACATTTTCTAACTCTGTGGGAGTTTGAAGGAATACTCAAACATTCACCATTCTTTTATGGCTGGTATACGAATTGGGATCCACACGATGGTGGATACAGATTACCACTTGCTTATTTCCTAGCCAATCTAATGGTTTATACTTACAGCTTTGTCGCTATTTTACGCAAGTAAGAGTCAAGATTTTACATGTCGATACAGTTATTGTGAAAGTATCCGTGGAGAAAATGACCTTTTAATTGTATAATTTATTCTAGAATGGCAAAAAATTCACGAATGAGTAAATTATCAGAGAAAGAAGATGAGTGTGCGTTTTCATGGAAATTATTTACGGGATGGGATTTTATGATAGGCAACCCGGAAACTGCTCATAATAGAGTTGCGAGTATTGTTTTGAGTTTCAAAGAAGCTTTGTTGGAGGAGGCAGAAAAAGAGAAGAAACTTGGACAGTGAGTATTAAACTATTTATTTCATCGTTCTCATGTTCTAATTATTTTTGTCCTACATCTGAATGATATACTCAATTGACTTTCAGTTGGAAAATTATAACTGTTAGAATCTTTGTGAATCTATCAGTTATATTTCTATTAGCACTTTCGGCATATGCTGTTGTTGAAGTTGTCGCAAGAAGCATGCAACCTGATGCTGAGAGTGGATGGTGGCGACAAAATGAAATAACAGTTGTTATGTCTTTAATTTCTTATATATTTCCAATCTTCTTTGAGATCCTCGGCCTCCTCGAGAATTATCATCCACGAAAACAACTGAGATTACAATTGGCGAGGTAACACAGTAAATTCTGTTTGAGTAATTGATGCCATGTAATATGAATCATTGGAACCTTTTCAAATGAATTCATTTCTTACAGGATCATGGTATTGAATCTCCTCAATTTGTATTCATTAATCATCGCCCTCTTCGACAAAATAAACCACATGGTAAGAAGAACTAATTACCTTAATTTGAATGATCCTTATTTAGTTTCCGAGAAAAAATGAATGTCAATTTTAGGAGCGGGAATTGAAGAGTCTCAAACCAAAAGATTCTGCGTCTTTAATTTCAATGAACAATTTCAACGTAACGAATTGCAGAAACATTCAAATTCCGTGTGATAATATATCTTTGGGAAATAATATCTCTTCAGCATTCTCATCAACAACAGGTAAATCGTCATTAAATTCTACATCATTTGTCGCATCAATCGCGGCATTGAGTCTCATATTGATGCCCAATACAACGATGGAGAGCCCATTTATTGATGAAAATGCCATCATACCGAAATTGAATGATGCACCTGACAGAATACAAACAGTGTCAAATGGAAATTATAGTCTGGAATTTACCAATTCATACAGTTCCTATGAAACATCACCAAGATCACAATATGTGGTTAATGATGGTGTCAAATGGGAAAGTTATTTAGATATCGAAAATTATAGTGATGGCGATAATGTAATTGATGATGATGATGAATCAACCTCAACAGAAATAACCAGCACACTTGATAGTTCGACAAACGAATTACCTACAACACCGTCCACAATTTCATTAGATGCAGAGAAAATAAGTTCAACATTAATGTATTCAGCACAAACATCACCACCAATAACAGAAATAGAGTCAACCTCTACGACAATAAAGGAATCAAACAAAATCAAAACTACACCAGAAGTCAAAGAAGTAGAGTCAATAAATTGGAATGATGGAATGAATGGGGTTGAATGTTACACTAGAATTTGTGATGCACCGCAAAATTGTCAAAGTATAAATGAAGTGGCGTACAACCATGAATATACTAAAGGTAATTAATTTTGAAACATTTATTGAATTCAAGGAATGTTTATGCCTGAATATGTGTTGAAATATTTCAGTAAGTTTAAATGCAATTTCGGCATTGAATATGACAACAAAGAAGAAATTGCGACGTTTGTGTTGGGAAACAATGTTTGGACAAGAATTAGCTAAGCTCACAGTCATGGATTTGGTATGATTATTTCCAAGAAGATTCCTCCACAATGAAAATGAATATCGAAAATTATTTCCATGAGAATGTGATCATATTTGATTTTAGATGTTGACAATAATTGCAACCCTCAGCGTCGATTTTTTCCGGGCACTTTTCGTCCGCCACATGAATCCCTGGTGGTGTTGGGATTTGGAAAAACAATTTCCACAATACGGTGACTTTAAAATTGCTGAAAATATTCTACATCTGGTTAACAATCAAGGAATGGTGTGGATGGGAATGTTTTTCAGTCCTGGTTTGACCGCACTTAATCTTCTCAAGCTCGGTATTCTCATGTATTTGAGGTCTTGGGCAGTAATGACATGCAATGTCCCACACGAAGTAGTATTCAGAGCATCTCGCTCGAATAATTTCTATTTATCATTATTACTCACGATGATTTTCTTGTGTGTCCTCCCTGTGGGTTATGCGATTGTTTGGGTGGAACCATCGTGGCATTGCGGGCCTTTCTCTGGTTATTATAGAATTTATTATATGGCAACGAAGAGTTTGAAAGACGCATTGCCCAAAAAAGTTCACAAGTAAATTACCAAGAACTGAATTATGCTGAATGATGAAGCGAGAGATATTACTGATCTTTTCTATCACTTTCAGAGGGCTCGATTACATCGCATCACCGGGGATTATTATTCCTCTGCTCGTTCTCATGACGTTAATAATTTATTATATGGTATCGCTTGCAACATCACTTAGAGAAGCTAACAATGACCTCAAGGTAAAATTATAATATTCTATTGCTACTGACAGTGATAAGATGTAATTTCATGTATTTTTGTTTCGTTATATAGATCCAATTACGTTATGAACGAACCGAGGAGAGACGAAAAATGTTCAAAATAGCAGAGAAACATGGCCAGGCACGTCAGGATTCATCGTTTGGGAAATGGAAAAAAGTACTGCCAATAATGGTTCCTAATAAAAATGATATACCAGTAGCAAGAGGTATAGTGTTTGGACATTAATTGTATCTTCTTTCTTGATTGTCTATTGATTGATAAATTGATTCGAGTTCATGGTGATCGTTGCAGCTATTGGGAATATTATTCAACAAAAAAATCGACGTGCCATTGATAGGACACGGTCAGTAACATCAGAAGCGGATGAAGCGACTGATATTGAGCCAAATTCTTTACAGCACGACTCGTTGACTCATGTTAATTTGAAAGAGACACATGATGACCAGGATGTTGCGGTCGCTTCAAATAGCGCCTCTAAGTAATGAGAATAAATTAATTGATTCTTTAGATATCGCGCTGCTATATCCGTAAAATCCAATTCAATGTAGTATTGCAACAATTTTTTTAAAGGGTCACAAAAATTCCAAAAATACGGATCGATGACATTGAATCCGGTGTCAGAGGCATTGATCGAAATACTGCCAAGGTGGAGAGGAAAGACGAAAATAAAGATAAATATAATGAGACGAAAATGCGGACGAATGAAGGAGGGAATTGAATCTTGAACTTTCATCCAAAATTACCATAACATTGACATGTAAAGTTTTTGAAATTAATAAAGATATATTTCGATTATTCGATTGGAGCCACCAAGAGAATAAACTCAGAATTTTTTTATCATATAGATTTTTATTATAAAAGATTTTTGTACAATTGAAAAAATGGAAAAAAAATCAACTAGATTGTATTTCTTCAATATTGAGATGCGCAATGAATCTCAACCTCATCTGCAATGCAGGCCGCAGTCTTCTTATGATGCATTCAACATCAGTTTTCATCATATCTCCAACAAACATATATTTAATATGATAGAGAAGGTCGCAAACGGGATCCATATACTTGAGCGTTGGTTGAACTCTATCAACTTGCTCCAACATTTCATACAAACTTCCCGACAGCTCGAGAATACACCGTGGTCGTTCAATATTAAAACGTGTTAATGTCGGCCCAATCAAATGACAGGCAAAGATAAGCTGTTCCTCACTATTGACGACTGGTTGTAATTTTTCTTTCACAAATTGCTGCATTGTCGTTATTTGACCGACACCTGCATGATGCCAGATTGAGTGTGCCAATGCTAACATATACGAATATTTATTTTCCAACAGGCAATTGTGCGTTGTGTCAAAGTTGAACATTTGGAATGGAGTAAGATTATTGTATTGCCATTTAGCTAAGCCTGGACAGTCAACAGTTTCAACGAGACGATCATAAAATGCTGCCCAATAACATTCAGGCAATGCTGCCATCAATAATCCAACACAATTGATCCATAAATGTATTTCTTTTGGTGGTATAACGGTGTAACCTTTTGCAACAACATCAAGGAGACAATTCGCAACGAGATTCGGCGCAACTGGCACTGCCATCAATTCTACACAGGTAACGTAAAGTGCATGTGCAGCGGGGTTTGGAAATTCATTGAACCTCCAGTCGACCGATGGAAAATGTGGTACCCCCGTCATTGTTTCAATCATTCTGCGGACAAGACGGATGTAGTAATCCAATTCAGGTACCCAAGAAACAGCTTCATCTGGCGATCGTGCCAAATAATGTAAGAAAGGGTCTGATAATGCCCATGCAGGTGCTCGGATTTCTCTCAATGATCCAAGTACAGCAGCAACAAGACGTCGCTTCAGTGACGGCCGATCCCGCAGTTTTTTTTCATAGTAATGCAACGTATTGTAGAGATAGGTGACTGGACGATCGTGGAATTTGTATAAACATCCTAAATGCTCCAGAAGTATTTCTAAACTCTTAATTACTGGAGGTATTTCGAGATATCGATGTACAACAATATCGAATACTGGCAGAAATCTTAAGCACACATTGCCAAAGTAGACTGGTAAACTTTGATATTGACTTGGACCACCACTTGTTTGATCCATTATTCCTTCAGGTGCAAATGTCTCTGGGAATTTACGATGAAACGCCAAATGTTTTTCATGCCAGTTGGATTGTTTCCAATGTTCCGGCGAGTTTTCCTTAACGAATTCTTGTACACGATTACGAAACTCTGGTGCTTTCAACAACAATAATTGAATGATAAAGAAGCAAACTTGCCCCTCATTACCCTCTTGTGTTCTTAACGCTAAACACAAAACTAATCTATCAATTGTCACGATATTATACTTCCATATCATATGATTAATTGTGTCAACACATTTGTTCACATGTTGTCCACCCACACTGTTCGCGAATTCGAATACAAGATAGTCACAAAATTTCCTCAAATGCGCCGACAATGCGCGTGCACCAATACGCTCTAATATTTTATATGCTATTGGACTAATTCGATCTGTTTCCAGTATCATTTTCCAGAGTAAACATAGGAATAATGGTTGTGTTCCTGGAACGGAAAAGTGTGCAATAATATCATTTTCATTACTCATAGAAGCCCAATTTCTATATTCCTCTTCAACCGATTTCTTTATTTGTTGTTTATTTTCCCATGGAATTTTCGTCGTTTGGAAAAACTCACTCAGAACTGGTGGAAAACATTGCAACGTATGATTCGCCCATGTATGTGGTGTATTGACAATTATGGTATTCAGTAATTCCTTACACCATGTACCACTCAGTGAATCAGCACCAGTACTCGTTACATGCATGGAACGTGCAAGCGTCAATACTAATGCACGATTTAGTTCCTCTGATTCGGATGAGACTAATGTTTTTGGCTCAGATAAAAATCTTGACAATTGTGGTTGCACTTCAGCCGATCCCAATCCTGTTATCATCCTCAAAGCTGTACTCTCAACACACAGATGTAATTGGGTTTGGTTTGTTTGTGGCACTGCTGCCAAACTATGAAGATGTGAAAGAATTTGTACACGATAATGTGGTTGAATGTGATGCATCCGATAACTGAACATCTCGAGTAATGTATACAATGTTCCCCATGCGTGAGATTTGAATACCGTTGGCAATAATTGACTGATGAATCCTTTTATTCCCAAGCTCTCAATTTCAGTGTAGACCAATAATCTACTGTATGTTTCGACGAGAGCTGGTGCTAATGGCATATTACTCTTCGATTGTGCCAGTTTTATCACATGAGTTACAATACTGTGGATCAAACTCATCTTTGAGTGAACGGTTAATGAATCCAGTATCGACATTGACAGTGGAGTAATAGGACCAGTAGCCAATGCCGCATTATTCTGTAAACTAGTCGGTAATGGCTGCTGCGGTTGATTTTTTTGCGTGCCTAGAACTGTATCAACCAATGCAGCCATTGGCCTACTGAAATATTCTTGGTATGTAGAGTAAGCGTTACATAAAAGTGCAATGCGATAGTCTGAACCCATGCAAAGCGATGTGTTGGGCATAACTAAGTGTTGAAGAAACTCATGATGAGCCTTCAATGCAGTAGGAATTGGTCGATGGATATTTGCATGCTCCAATTGGGCTTTCTTAAGCAAATGTATCCATATACATGTGATTGCCATTTGATGTGTGCAAAGAGCTTGATTATAATCAGGCACAGGTAAAGGCTCTTTCTCTGGATACAGAAGATCATACAGTTTTAATACTGGCAGGAAGTTCGCCAATGGATTTCGTTGAATGCTTCCAGAAATAAATTGTAAGAGCACCCACATTAAATGATCGCGGCCTTTTCGTAAATCACGTGCAGCTAATTTTTCATGTATTGCCATAACAATACTGGGGAAGCAAGCGAACTGGAATAGGATGAAGTAAATTAATTGCGATGAGAGATGTAACCACACCCAGTGATTTGCCACAGTTCCGTCAATTCCATCACCAGATTGAGCTGCATCATTTTCTGAACGTTCCATCGCAAGAATTACTAACTCAACCATTTGTTCCTCCAGTGCAATACACCGTTGTTTATGTTGTTTTTGCAGTCCAAGCATTGAACAAACCATGTCACGACTGTATGGTTGTTCCAATACATAACGTAATAATTCCGTTTGTGGCTTTAATAATTCATTGTCATAAGGTAAATTCCCTTTCAAAGAAAATTTCAATGAAGTTGGATCCAATAGCCATGGATTAATTAAATGATCAGCGTACCCAGTATGTTCAACCACGGGCAACATTTTCGAGTGACCAATAATTGATACCATTTGTGCAACAGGTCTAAAACTCTCAACAAAACTTGACAACAATTTTGCCAGCTTCCAGTGTGGCCAATTTTTGTTGTCAGGATAAACTTTTTGTATTTCTGTGACAATAAAGTAACTTGGTAACAGACACGCATTCCTATCGAATATATTCTCGAAAACTTGCTCAAGTGATTTCAATTGTGGTTGCACGGATGCATTCAGTTTCGCCGGAATTGTTTGAGCTTTTTCAATACACCCTTTCATTATTTCACGCACACCCTTATAATCAACGCCACCAATTATTTTCCGTATGAGTGTAAAACATTCAACCCAAAAATCCTGAAGTTCATACACCAATTTGTCACAACTTAAGATTGATTCACATACCATTCTAAAAGAAAAAAACAACAAATTATATTTTACAATCAGTCTTATCTTATTCAAAAATTTATATTTATTATATTATTCATAGTCATCGTACCTCGCGGGCAAAACATTGGCAGTTACCAGTGTCTCCAGCAGCCCAAGCAAAAGCTGTAATCTTTTATAATTCGTCATTCCCGCAGCCAGTATGAGGAATTGTTTCACAGCTGCCTCTTGTTGATCAGCCGGCAATCTTGACATCACACCACTTAATTCTGTTTGCCATCCTTTAATTTTTTCCGATTCATTTCCCAAATTGTGTACCAAAACACAACTGAAAGCTTCCTCAATAGCCTCAACTTTCTGATGGGAACAGATAATAGAATTGATATTGTACATAAATTTTGATACCTTATCATATTGTGTTTAAATGGGAAAAATGAATAAAGAAGTTCTTACCAATATATCATTGACGATGGTCGAAATCTGCGTTTCACCACTCATCTTTTCAATTTTGGAGGTTAACTCCAACCTCTGCTATCCAAACGTGCTGTATCGCCTTGATATCAAGTATAATTTTTCATTATACTACACAATTCAACGTGTAAATATCAATTACATTATTAATGCATAAATTTGAACTGACTAAAATATTTCATAAAATCATGATATCCACCTCATGTATCAAGATGGAACGTACGACGCCGGTGTTTGGATTGTTGGGCTGTACACAAAAATGTAATTATGAAGGTCTAACCACAATGATGATTCAACAGACGGAGGAATAATGAATCGTGTTTCCGAACAGTGTAGCCAGATAAGCCAGATCCCGAGTAAAACGTACCCCCACTTTGTGACCGTTTTCAATGCTTTTCAATGCCCTTTTATGGCAGAGTCACAAAGTGGGAGTAGGTTTTACTCAGGATCTGGCTACACTGTTTCCGAATTGCGTACTATGTATCGCAATTCATTTTTTTGTTCTTCACTTATGATTGGCTCTTTCCGCTCATGAATTTCGAACATTATTTGGTATGGACGAATCCTTAAAACGCCATCAGAGCTGTTATGAATTTTTACCGACGGCAAAGAATACTGTCCCATAGAAGCTTATAAGTCCATTTTTCGCGTCCCACGAAAACCGTAGTGCCTACCCTGAAAATCAGAGAGCGACACTTGTT